>KZ302390.1:0-15140 GCA_002554575.1 Amanita thiersii Skay4041 | reverse complement strand
CTCATTGTCTGAGGATCTACCTAGAGCATTGCTCTACCTAGTGACCAGGCATATCTCTATCTTATCTAAGCAGTGGTCACCTTACCATTGCTGCTATCTTTGAGAGTCCTATACTTGGTCTTCAGCTTACTGCCTGAGCACTGAGATAGATGTCCCTTACAATTACCATGTAAGGGACATCTATCTCAGTGCTTAGGCAGTAAGCCAAAGACCAAGTATAGGACTCTCAAGATGAGCAGCAATGGCAAGGTGACCACCACTTAGATAAGATATGGATATGTCTGATCACTAGGTAGAGCAATATGCTCTAGGTAGATCCTCAGACAGTGAAAGCAAGATGAGAGTAGAGAGAATACTTGTATTGAAAGCCTAGGGAATCCTAGGCAATATAGCTAAGCTTATATACATCAATGGTATCTAAGTAGCTGAAGAGAAATGAGTAAGAAGATAAATATAGCTACTACTGGTAACCAGATGAGTAAGTAGCTTAGTAAAGTGATGAGTAAGGAGGCCTGGGGACCAGAGTAGCCCAAAGCAATAGTCAGTGATGTTGACTACAGATGAAACACTGTCCAAAGAGGCAGTAAAGGTGAGTATTCATAAAAGGATAAACAAAGGTAAACAGTGAAATGTTGAAAGCATCAAAAATAGGGGTTAGGAGCTCTTAGGGGTTGAACCTTGAGTGCTAAAGGTTTTGGAGGGCATAACACAGCAGCTAGTTAAGTAAGACTTCACTTACAATCTAGAGCAGTGTAACAGAGTAGTGTATAGCAAGGATTTCAAGAGGAGGTGAAGGCTTGACAATTGAGAGAATGAAGTTTGTTATTCTTCTACCTACAGAATACATGGCTTTTATACACTACAGACCAGGTATAATAATAGAAGAAAAATACATGGTATGTCAGACATGTGAGTTTGCTGAGTAAGTGGATTATGAATCCTTCACATGTCATGTCTGTAAGGGATGTCTATCTCAGTGCTCAGGCAGTAAGCCAAAGACCAAGTATAGGACTCTCAAGGGGAGCGGCAATGGCAAGATGGCCACCACTTAGATAAGATGTAGATATGTCTGATCACTAGGTAGAGCAGCACTCTAGGTAGATCTCCAGACAATGAGAGCGAAGTGAGAGTGAAGGAATACTTGTATTGAAAGCCTAGGGAATCCTAGGCAAGTAGCTACAGTTTATATACACTAAATGGTAGCTAAGGCAAACTAAAATAATGTGATGAAACAGGTTAGAAAGTAAAGATAGCTACTACTGGTAACAAGATGAGTAAGTAGCTCAGCGAGGTGATGAGTAAGGATGCTTGGGGACCAGGGTAGCCCGAAGCAATAGTCAGTGATGTTGACTACAGATGAAACACTGTCCTCAGAGGCAGTAAAGGTGAGTATTCATAAATGGATAAACAAGAGTAAACAAAAGGACATCGAAACATCGAAAATAGGGGTTGGGAGTGCTTAGGGGTTGAACCTTGAGCGCTGAAGGCTGGAGGGCGTAACAATGTCAAGTATGAAAATGTATAGTCTGTTGGACAGTTACATTCCCATGTCATGTCAACTGTGGGTTATGATGATTCATAATGACTTGATTCTGCTTATGACAGAATGTTATTGTTATCATCTTCATCATCTAATCAATGATCTTTTATCTGCATTGTTGACAGACATCTTCAATTATTTGTGAGTGTATAATTTCAACATATACTTGGTCTTTGGCTTACTGCCTGAGCACTGAGATAGATGTCCCTTACACCAAAGATGTGAAACTCACATATATTGCTGCATGTTGGATCATAGTTAGCAATGCCTGGCATCTTGAGGTTCTTGAGCCTCTCCACATCAGCCTCCCTATCAACAATTAATGCCCTGGGTTATATAAAGAAATCAAAAGAATTATTTTGTGCATACCATAATGTCTTAGTACCTGCAGTGGCCACTGTTTTATTGCCATTTTTATGGGAATCAGTCTTGGTGGTGGCACTGGCACTTGTTCCAGTGGACTGGGGCTTGTCACCATGAAATTCCTTTGGGGTACTATCCCCAGAATTGATTGCAGTGGCAGGTTGACTAAGAAATGGTTTGAGGTATTAGCAACATGAAAGCAGCACAGCAGATACGCGGCGCACTCAAGTTCCATCGATGATTTAAGTTGATGTTGGCCAATTACTTGTCACAGCCACTGTAAGGTGTGACATGGAATTGCTTTCAAGTTGTTCGCCGACTCAATGCGACCAACTTGAACCAACCGCATCAGCAGTATCGCTCCTGACTCGCATGTGCACATTGTTACCTTCATTCCTAATCACCAAGCACTTTAACATCCAGCGATCATTGGAGTTTGTATAGAAATATGGTTCCTGGGACATCCAATATACATATTAGGCTTCATCCTCTAGCCACCGTTGCCTCATCCCTCCAACATATCATACACTATGCACATTTGAAAATATGGTACAAGCAAGGTCATTTCATATCCATTCCCCCTTGAGTGGCTTGACCTCAATTCCACCCTCAGATATCTTGATACTTAATTCCCTCAACACGTCTTCCACATTAATATTCTTCCCTTCCTTCTCCTCTGCCTCCTTCATCGCTTCCCCGCGCTCTTCACCAATACTCACCTCAAGCCCCTCCTGCCCTTCTCTCCCAGCAATAAACAGCAGCTCGGCACCCTCACAATCCAACAACTCGGGCGTCTCACAGCTTGCAAAGCGCAGCCCATAACTCTCCCTCCCTTTCCCGCCGGTCCCAGTCCCAAACACAGCCTTCATCAAACGTTCTGGATACTCTGCCTTCTTCCCCCCTGCTGACCTGACTTGCATCGGCCCCGTCGCAGGTGCAAGCGGATTCTTGACCTGCATCACGAACGCCGCCGCCTCGCGTATCCCAAGCGCCTCCTGCACCTCCCCAAATTCCTGTACCGGCGGGTGCGTAATTCGATACACAAAGTGCGTCTCCCGCTGTGAAGGCACACGGGGCGATGTGTTGACGAAAGCATACAAGCCACGCGCGGCAAGTCGCGCTGCACCTTCGTGTCTCGTTCCCCGCGTCTTTGTCTCGTACGTTTTCTCCCCCATCCGTTCTTCCAGCGCATACAGGTCATCGCCTACCCGTAGCACTGTCGCCCAAAACACCCCGCCCCGTCGGTTACCGATAGCACTAGTGGACCGTGTATGCTTGAGGGATTCGGTGGGGAGCTGTTTTTTGCCGACTATGAGGTGTCGGTAGCGCTTTTTCTCGGTGGGTTGGAGCTCAGAAGAGGGTACGACGTCTGCGCCCGGGGGTAGAACTTGAAGAACTGATTCTTCCTCTTCCATCTTGTTCTCCTCCCCTCCCTTTTCTTCCTCCCCTAGTTTTTTGGTGCTTTGAGCACCAGCAGCGAACTCAGGCAGCGTGGGGACGAGAACGATGTGAAAGTTCCTAACGTCATCCAACGAGTGCGCTTCTTCGATCATGACTTTGGGCCGGTAAAAGAAATATACATGTCCCCTCTCAATTGTTCCTATAAGCATCTCATTGTCAACACCATGCCCACCAGTTTCTATGAAAATAGACTACTCACCCTCCTGGTAAACAGTGAATTCTTCCTGTCTCCTAGCACCACGCGGCCCCCTTCTACCGCGCTTCGCAGGTGGCGGCTGGCCGACTCCTTCCTCTCCGGCTTCATGCGAGGGCGAATCTCCATCTGCTTCTCGTTTCTCACCGACATGTACAGGGCCCTCCTCTCCAGTACCACCGCCACCCTTGCCCTCTGCTTCACCCTCTTTGGTACCTCCCTCTCCTTCAACTTCAACTGCCATCCCTTCCTGCCCCTTATCACCTCCCTCACCTTCCGCTTTCGCCGCTACTTCCCCTTCACCCTTCGTAATACCTTTCCCTCTACCCCTTCCCTTGCCCCTCCTCCTTGTTGGACTCCGACTAACACTCTTCTTCCCCTCCACATCCTCCTTCGTTGTCTTCCTCCTCCGTGTCGGACTCTGACTTTTACTCTCGCTCTTCCTGCGTCTTGCTTTTGTTTCGGGCTTAGTTTCGGCTGCGGCCGGAGCTGTTGGTTGTTCATGTTCAGTAGTAGGAACTGGGCCGCCTGCTTCACCCTCAGTTTGAGTTTGCTGAGGCTGGGTTATGGACTGTCTACGCGTGGTAGGCATCGTTGATTCGTTTGATGTTGATTGGGAGTCTCAGGTTGGGGGGGGGGATGGGGACGGCATCAAATATACGAAGGGTATAGAGCGGCGACGCATAACTGACGTCATATGTTTAACTTCCACTTTGTTATCTAATCTAATCCGAGATAAGAAATAAAATAAATTACTAGCAAAAAAAATCCCATGCCTGCATCTAAAGATTGTACGAATTAAACGTTAACGAGTAAGGAGTTGTATCGCCCATTCGTAGACGCCCAAGAACACCGCGCCGCCAGCTGAGATCCATAAAGTCCGTGGAACGACGCCTGAGAAGAGGGCGCGTGGACCTTCGGTTGTGTAGATTGTTTTGAACCGTGTTGGGAGGGAGGGGAGGGCGCGTGTTGAGGAGGTCTGTACAAACGCAAGTATAACCACATGTGTAAGCATATAGTTAGAGGAACTCAGACTAGAGGGTGAATCAGGGAATGAAAATTAAAATGCGCACCCTGAGATCAAGCATGACTCTCGTTTTTAGCACATCTAATGGGGTGGTGAGTGCTGCTGCAAAGGCGCCCGCAACGCTCCCACAAACTGCAGCTTCGTGCACATGCAGCTCTTTGCTGGATCTCCGCCCAAGGTGTGTTGCAAGCTTCGATTTGAGGAATTCGTACAATGGGAATTGGAGGGAGGTGAATGGGATCTTTTGACCAAATAGATGGGGGTATTACTCTTCGTATAATCATAGAAGACCAATGGGACTTACCTCGCGCATGATGGTGATTCCGAAGCCCTGGTAGAACCCTTTTGTGCCTTCGGTTTTCAGGACCAGACGCGCAGCGGAGAGAGACGAGGTGGAGAGTGTCCCATAGGTGGAGGTTTGCATGCGCGTTTTGATAACTTCGGTTGGGACGCGAATTAGACAGGCTGCCTATTTCACATACATACAATGCATTTGCAAGAGAACAGAGAGGGCTCGTGTCTTATTAGTATTCGCAACCCAAACCCGTAGGTGAAAGAATGTGAACAGGAAATGGGGATAATGGTTTCGATCAAACAAACGATACTCACGATCTCTCCCATCGATGCTGCCACAATATGGGTCACCGGCTTCAACTCCTCTCCAAGTGGAGACAACCTCTTCATCGTATCATACGTGGAGAAGAACACCGCAGCGCCAGGTGCACTTCCAATCACAACGCTGCCGACGCCTTTGTACACGCCACGGAAGCCGCCAGAGCGGAGGAAGCCTTGGGCAGATTGCAGCCGGGTTTTGAGGGTATCAATCGGGAAGAAGAGGAGGTCAACTGAAGTACCCGCGAGCCCGCCTGCCAGGAGTGAGTGGTAGAATGATGGGCCAGATATTGGGGCGGAGGCAGGCGGGGAGGAGGAGGAGGGCATAGAGGTGAAGAGGAAGGAACCACCGGGAGAAGAGAGAGGGACGCGTTGTCACGTGATCGAGCGAAGGGTCTTGAGTCTCTTGTCTTTGTCGTTATCACAGACGACGAGCTCGTTCAGTTAGATTCGTGGTGAGTACTTGGATTTATAGGCCGCTCTGGATGGTCTGACGTTGATATCCAGTGTTTATATAACCAGTTATGGACGACGATCTTGAGCAACCCACCGCTGTCGCTACCGAGTCACAATCTTATACTCGGCTCGATACTGGCATCGGCGTCGAGGTTAGGATAGATAAAGGGCATCAAGACGAAGCCGATGCAGAGGGGGAAGCTGAAGATGGTGGGCTAGACTGGACAAAGCTCTTGTACGCATCTCTCTATCTTCTCCCCTTCAAAGTCAAAAACGAATAACACTCACCTACGTCTCAGACCCGCATCTGCACGCCCCATCATCCCCAAACGCGGTGAAAAGGAATTTGAGCCTCGCTTCTCTTCCCTACATCATTCCACCAGTGATGTCCCAGCCCCAACAGGCCAAGGGTCCTCCTTGCAGCAACAGATCCTCCACCTCTCCAGGACGGCCATGTTCGACGCCATCCGTGCCCCGCGCACCATCTCCTCAAAGCTTGTTTCTTATGGCATGTGGTACCCAGAGCTAGGAAGGACTCACGTCACGGTTTCTCGTGGAGTGCATTTTGCCACCATGGGCCATTCGGCACCGCGTCCCGTCCAGAACGATATGATCACTGCTGCTGCTGAGGGTACAAAAACCGCACCTGACAGCGCCTCCGAAAAGTTACAAAAACGACTGGAACTACTCCCCGAAGAAACGATCTACCTCGTTGAACGGGGCAGCATGCTCTGTTACAAATCCCCCTCCGTCACAAATGCCACTCCACCCCTCACTTCGATTTACCTTGGCAACATCCCAGGCGCCCCAATGAGCGTGCAACAAGTATACACTGAATGCATTTCCCGCTCCGGACTCACACTCGAGAAATACCAGGTCTATGCATACCTCAAGCGGTTGGGGTATACGGTGACCAGGGCGGAAGCGCCTGATCCCTATTATCACCTCCCTACACCATACAAACCCACCAGCACCATCGTCGAATCACCATCACCATCTGAACAGGCACCACCATCGCTCCTGTGGCGACTGACCCACCACCTCCACCACCTCCTCTCCAAACTCCTCTCCATCCTCCCATCCTTCCACCTCCTCCCACCCCGCCTTTCCCCATCTCCTACCTTCGACTGGTGGCACCCTCTCCCCACTCACCCCCACCCACCCCAATCCTACGCCTCCATCTTCGCCGCTCTGAGAAACATCATCCCCAGTGGACACAAAGTCCCCCTCCACACCCCACCCAGCCAAAAAACAGACAACACGCCAGCAACAACGCCGTACAGAATCTTCTACAACGTTTACAAACCAAACACCCCATTCCGTAAAACTACTCCTGGCAAGCCGGATTTCCAAGTGGTCGTTGTCAAGTATGTTGTACTCTCACCTTGTCTCACACATGCCCTTTTTGCTAATGTATGGCTCGTTCAACAGTGCGCGCACGACGCCCATGCCAACGCTGTATGAACTGACGGACCTGTTCGACCAGGTTCCTGAGGTGCCCCCACCTGCACCAAGAAAGAGGGGGATGACGACCGCAGCGTCCTCCACAAACAAGAGCCTTGGACAGGGGCAAGGGCAACAACAAAAAGAGAACAAAGAGGGTACCGCCAAATCTTCCAGTGCACCAGTAGCACAACAAGAACAGACAAGATCAGTATCAGAGAACACTCGACTTTGGTTATCATGGCTGCGTTGGCCTTTCTCTTTCTTATTCTCATCCCCCACCTCAACACAGACAGGACAAAAAAACCCAAAGCCCAACCCGTTCCCCGTACTCAAAATGGGCAAAAAGATCATCATTATCGCCGCTGTGGATAGCGGCAATATCAGCTTTTTCAGGTTTGGTCAGGGCTCGTTTGAAGAGTGGCCGATGATATGAAGCCCCCAAATCGTTGCAAGCCCTTTTTAGGATTCGAATCTTTGTTGTTTATATATATATATATATATTATGGTCGTAAAGCGGATTGTCTGTCGGTGAGAAAAGGGTGGCTAGCGTTGAAAATATACTGTACTCTACTAAAGAGTCTTAGCAGTAAAGTAAAGCAGAAAGTTGTAGAAAAGTAAAAAAAAACGTGAAACTTAGTTCTTGTGGTGTACAAGCACTTATACACTATCAACTTCCAGTTTTCCCTGTCCTCTCACTTTAGTGTGTCCTAGATTTAGACTCGGGAGGTCACAGGTAACAAGAGAATCGTGATGATTTGGGGTTCCAACCGACTATATGCGTAGCCCGGGTAAGTAATGCTTAACTTTATGAAAAGGACATAGGGACAGGAACCCACCGCAGTGCCAACAATCAAGCAGGTGATCAGGATCACTAGAACCGACGTTAAGTCTCATGAAAAAATGGTAAAACTAAAATAAAATGAAATACGCACTACTTGTTCTTGATCCGCAAAAGCTCTGGATAGTTACTACCCCAGAAAGCAACTTCATGATTCGGCTCGTACACATCCGCTTCATTCTATTCAGTTGGCAAAAAGTCATTCCAAAAGTTTACCATCAGAAAGAAAGAAAGAAAGAAAGAAAGAAAAACCGACTCACCACATAAGCCGCATCCTCCGTAATCTTCCTCAACGCATCAATACTCCTACTCGCGTCCGTGTAGCGCGCGCGGATTTCCTTCTTGGTCGCGTTCCATTTCCACGGGGCAACAACTGTAACGTGGTATACGCTGGTACGCCATTTCTCTGTCACGCTCGTCGCGCCAGGCACGTAGGGGAACGTGGACGGCGCCGCGATTAACATGATCAGACCTGGCGTGGCGGTCTCCGCCTTTTGCAGAGCTGTGACGAGCTCAGACCGCGAGCCCGGCGTGGCAAAGTTGGTCCTCGAGACAAGGCGCGAAGCGAGTGCCAAGTTGACTCCAGTAATCTGTGGTTGTACATAGTGACCGTAAGAAAAGCTGCATACATAGAGGGAAAGAGCCGTACAGAAGTGAAATCGCCTGTAAACACATCGAAAAACGCCTTCCACGTCGGGAACTCCGTGACGACAAGCTTGGACCCCTGCTGGCTCGTATCCGCCTTCAGCCTCTCACCAAACTCAATCAGCGGGCGCATCGACTCCTGCGCCTCTTCCTTTCCCATCTTTGGATTCAGCAGAATCGCCACATTCGCTACACCATACCCACCCCACCCTTCATCGGCCCACTTGATCCCATTGTCGACGAGGATCGTCCAAAGCTCGCGGGTGAGCGTGGCATTCTTGGTCGGGAATGAGACGATTACGGTTTGTAACTTAACCGGGGGAGCAGCGAGGATCGTACTTTCAAGCACGACACCAAAAGTGCCCCCACCCCCACCCCGCAGGGCAAAGAACAAGTCCTTATTCTGGCAGGCGTTGGCAGTGCGGTACCGTCCGTCTGGTGTGACAACTTTGTATTCGAGCTATGTATGAACAACAGGAGTAAATACGCGCAAGTTAAATCGGATGAAGTGCGGTAACTTACAACTCGATCGACGCCTAGACCCATGGTGTTGGTTAGGGCTCCATGTCCTCCGCCTTGTAGCCACCCGCCAGCTGCACCAACTGATCTGTCACTGCCTCCCACGAGGGTAATGTTGTTCTTATCTGCAAAAGCATATGCATCCATCCATTGTATTCCTGCCTATGTAATGTGTCAGAGTTTTCACGGCGATAAAGGGCATGTCTGCAGAGTAATATGAAACAGGACGCTCACCCCCATTGTCACGGCTGGTTGGGGGCCGACAGTACCTTTACAGCCCTCAGGAATAAAGTCCGGCTTATACGAGATCTACAATCAATGTCCTTTTAGGGTATGGTTTCGACACGAATTAAAGAAGCGAACCTACATTCTTAAGGTTGTGTGTCTTGTGGAGAGTCAGGTTGGGCTTACGAATGGAGTAGTGCTGTACGTACCCAAAGAGCCAAAGAACCAGGTGCACTGCTTCGCCCCTTGTAATCATGCTATAAAACCACCAGATACATAAGATCGATAGACCAAACCAATAGATTAAGCACAACACGTACACCAGTATTCTTGATGATTATCGGTATCCCCGTTTTCCTCGAAAACTTTAACGCTTGTTTTACATCATCGGGTGTCTTTACGTCGATCTAAGTAACAAGGAAAATTAGTCCGGGAAATGAATAATAGAAACACCGAAAAGTGCCTGAGAACACTGACATAATGCTCAGATACACTCCCCTGTTGACATTTTTGGCGTATCGGAGCTTCGTTAGACGGCATTGTCGAATCTAACAAACATTGTTGGCCCGTTTCCTGGCACGTTTCCCATTGAGTTTGGATGTATGCCCCAAAGTTTCTTGAGCGCGTGACTAACACCCCATCACCCAAAGTCAGCTTTTACACAGAACCATCCATCCAGCAGAAGCACATACTTTCGTCAACATACGACGACTTTATTTGCTGACATTCGCTAGAGTTGAATCCTTGTGTGTAGCATGGCTGTGCAAACGGCACGCCTCGTTGTAGTCGTCCGCCCACTAGTTGGTTAAGCGTGTCCCAATTAGATTCAGCTCTGCATGCTTGAAAGAGGTTTCCCGTGATATCGGTCGTTGCTAGCAACGCTAGCGGGTACAAGTATCGGCAAGTCATGACCGCGTACAATCTACAAGCCAGTTTTAGTATCCTGTGTTTGCGAGGAAGGGAAGGGAATACGTACGTTCAGAGGTGCGGACGAAACCCAGCACTGGACAGGCAGGTAGTTGTCACAGCAAAGTTAGAGTAATGGATCTCTCCACTGATTGATATATAACACCTCCCTTCTCCCCAGCCCGAGAGGAGATGCTAATTATTGTTCATCATCCGTCATCAGTGGGCGTTGCCGTAAGAAACCCGTATGTACTGTAAGATCAAGTTTCACGAGGCGCTACTTTTAAACGGAATCACCTTCCATTTCCCCAAACACGCGCCTAAGTGACGGTGAAACTGTGAAACCGCACTCTTGCGAGAGGCACTGTAGTCACTGAATGAGTCTATTCTTCCTATCGGAAAGCAGTACTGGTTTTAGGAATGTGTCAAGCTAATTGGTGTCGAGGCTAAAAGTGAACATAAGATTTCACACGTTACGTTCCACCGCCGCATGGGAAATGTGGCGATGTCAGGATCTGATGGAGAGAATGATGTGCATTGTAAAGGGTCATTGACGGAGATAAAAGCACTGCACAATATCACACCCGAACGGACCCGTTATGCTACTGACTGTACTTTTCTTCCTCCTTTTCACTTTTCAAACGCACTGACAAAGATTGAAGACAGCCAAATCAGATACTCAAGCTGTACTGTACCCCGTACCTTGGCAGGCTCACCGACACTGGACTGGAAACGAACTTGAATCCAGATACCCTCCGGTCCTTGGCGTCCACAGATACTTCATAAGCTCAAACTTAGCTCAAAAAGTTGAACCATGGACTCGGACTTACGCCGCTGGAATTACGGCGTCTTCAAGTTGGAGTCGCCACTTACCAAATGCTTAGACAGCTGTGCTACTGGTGCCAAACAAGATACAGTATCAGCAATCCCTAACAATAGAACGAATCATTCAGAAGGATCCACTGTCATGGGCACAGTTGTGCAGTTGCAGTAGAATGTTGACAGAAACAAGGCGTGGAACAAATAGTGGGACCACAAATTCCTACAACGGCGCATCAAATACTTCAATTACTGTAGCACTCCTGTGCTAATATCCCACATCTCGGCCGTTCCTATCCCCCGGCACTTCTTAGTTTACGAACTAATAATACAAACCTGGTATTCTTCGGTATTGGTGATCAGGGCTCCTGAACCTCTTGCTGAGCTCTTCTTAAGCTATCGAACAGTCCATGTTGATCGCCTAATCCATATGTCAGCGTCATGCGCTCGAAAATCGCCGGTCCATCATCAGGATCCAATTGGAGCTGTATCAATCAATCAGAAATGACATCTCAGCCGAAATTCTGACTCACTAAGGAGACGACATCATCCAGAAGGTGGGCTTGACCAACCATCATACCTAGGGACCCAGCCTGGTTGGCGTTCACAATATGCACGTGAAAGTGGTCTACATCACAAGCATTATTTGTGATACTCCCGCGTAATACAGGGTGTTGGATACTTACAATAGCTCGGTTGATAGTGGACATACATTCGCAAGGAACCCCTGCCTAAACCATATTTGCCTTGAACAACTCGATATGCTTCTTTTTGAATCGATTGCAGTAAGGGAACGTGTCGTTTCCTGAGGTCACGTAGACTCTTGATTGTTCGGTCACGAACTAGGGCGACAAGATAGAGAGATGTCATGGTCTTCAAATCCCATTTCATATCCGGGAGGATAACAAAGTCGGATGAGGAGTACAGCATCTTATTTTGCTCGGACACGCCACTAAGAATGTTTTCTACCCTGAAAATAAATTAGATATGAACAACTGTCACCTAATGACACTCACCATTGGGTACGAGAAGCAGGGAAGGCGGCAATGTATGGCTTGACCACAGTTTCGTATAGTTCTGGTGTTTCATGCACGATTACTTGCTCTTGTCTAGAATACTGGAAGACATTGAGATACAAACCAAGTTATTATATCAGACTCCAGACCTTGCGAACATGGATATCTGTAGCAGGGCATATCACATTGATTTTGACATCCCTTTCGCGCGTCTCACCGAGCCAACCAAAAAGCCAGGTGTACTGCATTCATTGACGAAGATCAATCAAGGATGCGCAAAACTGAACATGAGCATCTAATTTACCCAGCAAACTAAACATAACCCAAACAAAAGGACATACAATATCCGTGCTTTGTTCCAACTGCACTCGTTGTACTAGCCCATTACCATCTAAAGCAAAACAATGATGGGCACTCGTTACATCCAATGCGGTCTTTTCGACGCGTACAATGGCGCGCACTCTACCCTCGCGGGTATCATTACCAGTATCGTGATTATCGATGAGACCTGGAGGAGCAGGAAATGTTCCTAGAAGTGTGATACTGTGAGTGACAGGATCTTCATTGATTACCCGTTCGAATGCAAATGCATTCAGAGCTGCAAGGCTGGTGGGTGAAGCAGGATGCGACATCTCTATGAGTTGGATGTTTTACCATTGTTTGGTTAGCTATATCGCCGGCAATTTCCGTTCATTCCAGACGACCTTTCTCAGGCTACGCCGTGTATTGCACTGTGTGAATGCAACTTCTCCAGGCGGACTACGGATTACTCTCTGCGATCACCATGACTGCAGAACTTCAAGAATTCGTCTCAATGAAGAAAGTATGGTCTTTTATCGAATTGAGAGCGCAGTCCAGAGATACCAGGCGTGCTATGGTCTTCGAGCGTCATGATCGTTAACCCTCAAATGGAGACAGAGTCTATGGGGGAGCAAAGACTCGACCGTTTTATTCGCTTCCTACGAATCAACCAGGTACTGCGGCCAGAACTATCCAGGTAGGTACCCCTTATTGTATGTCTCCACTTCAATCATTCTGTCTTCGGAAGAGTCTGTGAAATACTTTTGTTCGACAATATCATCTACTTTCCACTGTGCAGACATCAGTCCATGGCGAAAGGCAGAGGTGTATGCCATTTTCAATAATGCCTCTCAATGTATTAACATTCCCTATGCCTCCACAAGTAGTCACGTTCTGTTGCCCATCACTATGAGCTAGTACCTATCGCCATGGTACAAGTAAATGCTGCATCTTTATACCCTGCATCACACATGACATCGACCGTATCTCCATCAACAATACTAATAGTGCCAATTGAGACTGTTCCGGTATCTGGCCTAACCTGGACATCATAAGGTGCTTGGGTTGCATCCAATGTCACTACTGCGCTGCCCTTTGGCACAGCTGTTTCTGTCGATGTAACTGATACAAGCGTAATGTCAACTTGGCCAGTGTTATTGAACTGGGGTTGGGGTGCGCTGTCCCAGTGAACAAAACAATTATTAGCACAGGACAGACTCAACAAGTCCCAGGTATAACGTACGACATTGTGAAGGAGGTTTTTGTGAATGCTGGGTGCAAGTGATAAGTTTGCTTGTGGGGTTGTGTTAATAGTAGGGCACTTCCTGATTATTTATTTAGGTGCCATGGCGTACTCGGACTCGGACTTTATCCGTTTGCTGCTAATGAACGAAGAGAATGCGAAATTAGAGCGTTGACCTGAGCAGGTTAGATCCATCAGGAAAAAGTTCTCTTGCCAATTGTTCTCTCCGATTAGGGGTCACGTTTACATACTAAAGCCTGGCAAGGTGTACTTGCTGTTCGGAAGCGATGAAGCTAGAATGTTCTTTAGCCCATTGTCAAAGTCATTTATTATATCTTGTTTAATAGTAATTGAAAGACGGCATGGTTCATTTTGACGGTTTGGGACATGGATGCCACTATTCGGCTGCACCACTTGCTTCAGAGAGTTGGGTCCGAGCTTAGGCGTGTAAATAATTGGATACCGATCACCCCAATTGGGATCCGTTCTTATTGTTGGACAATCTTGGTATGGTTCATCCCATTGAAGTGGGATTGTATTGGTACCAACTGGGTAAAGTTTATAAGGTCTCTCTATTCGCACTCGCCTTGTATTCTTCTTTCCTCGCTCCATGTTTAGCAACACATTTCTCGATTAAGTTTCTCTTGCCTAACCCCGAAGATTTGGAAAGCAAATGAATACAAAAGAGGGAAGATGGAAGCGTAGAAAACAGTTCAACGGATGACCCGGCGACGAGTCCCCGCCATGGTGTAAGGAATCGCTTGATGAAAATCAATTGATCCCACCTGGTGCAAATTACTTTCCATATGAATACCTTATACTCAACTACATACTGAACGCTAGACAAGGATTTCAGTCTTGTAGTGAGGTAATGGAGGTATATATGTTACGAGTCCAAAGTTCACGAGGATTCGTTTTTTTAATAAGCATTTTTCACGCATTAAATCTGCACTTTATTTATATTTACAGTTATTTGGTTTTGCGCCAACTGCTGCTGCCTGTTTACACGCACTAAATCTGCTCATTGTTTGCCTCTGTTTGGTCTCAAGGGCAAATTCCCGCCATATTAGAGAAAAAGCATCATAACGATAGAACTGCCACGCCGCTCACCATGCTGAGGTTACCAATGGATTCAGTGACCTATAAAGCAGGTCCTCACATCCTGCCTATGCTGGATATGTGATCCTTCATGAACTACAATGTTCAGGCTCACAGTCACCCACCTCAGCTCAGAGCAGGGTCTACTGCTACAACTGTTAATTGGCTCACCACACCAATGTTACCAGTAGATTTCTGGACCCATAAAATGGTTTATCACACATAGACAACACTGATGGCACCCACAGTTTGCTTACAGTGTGAACTACTATGTTTATTCTATCTGTAAGGGATGTCTATCTCAGTGCTCAGGCAGTAAGCCAAAGACCAAGTATGTTGAAATTGTTGAAATTATATGCTCTCAAATAATTGAAGACATCTGTCAACAATGCAGATATTGAATCATTGATTAGATAGCGAGAATGATGATGCT
>KZ302388.1:0-15449 GCA_002554575.1 Amanita thiersii Skay4041 | reverse complement strand
GTCATCATTCTCACTATCTAATTAATGATTCAATATCTGCTTTATTGACCAATGTCTTCAATTATTTGTGAGCATATAATTTCGACAGAATGGTCCTCTTTTATACTGTACAAGAGTATGCACATGGACCAATATTCTACTCATGTTTCTACCTGGGGTTACTGCATATTGCTGCACATGATATCATTGTGATATTCATGGAATATCTGCAGTCTATCTCCAGGGAGTCCATGGATAGATGGATGACACATGGCTAGCTATGATTAGATTGATCTAATAATAACTATCTACAGTCTGACACTTTAGTGCCTTAAGGGTGGCTATTCTAACATAAAAATCATGTGACCACCAAGCTACCTGAAAAATACAGTAACTGCTCATCAACGGATATATACTGTGTCAAAGATATAATCTGAGTGTGAGTACAGACACTTAGTCTGTAGTAAGTAGCTTAAGTATGACTACAGAGTAAATCAGTAAGGATATAAGTAAGCATAAGAGAAGGAACATGTACAGTGCTTCAGAGAGTAAACACTGAAGCACTGGGGATGCAGGAGGTGCTGCTTTTAACTACACAAGCAGTTGGAACTGCTCTGGCAAAGATGGTTGGTAAACTGTAAGTACTGAATGGATGGGGTAAACAGGAACAGTGAAATGAATGGTAAAGGTATATAGATGAGTTTGTTGAAAGAATAGCACATGATTGTGTCTGTTCTTCACATGACTTGGACTTTGGTCCTTTAAATTATATTTAGTCATATGCTATATGTGAACCCTCTACCCTTATGACATCACTATGATATATGTAGTTCTCTCTTTAGAATAACTCATGGTAAAAGCATGCTCTAAACATGTGCCTATGGCATGTTTTCACAGCTGCAGACTATAGATAGAATTGGTCTGTGCACAAACTCTGTAGTATAAATACTGGACCTCTGTAGCTGCAATAAACCAAGTTCTATTCAAGCTTTAAGTACTGAAGTAAGTAGTTTACAACTACTGAGACAGTGCCCTAGTGGCTGCAGTCTCAAGATCATTTCAACAGAGTTGCCATGCAGTGGGCAAGACAAAGTGCATGGGCATGCAGAGGGATGGGCTGGATGACTGGCTAAGCATTTTGTTGAAGTGAAAAGGGGAGAATGGTACTGTCTGAAAAGACAGTTATTTACTCAGTCTCCAATCATGAAACGAAGACTATAGATTACCTGAAAAGACAGTTATTTACTGTATCTAATCAGTATGGTAGTTATAAAGCTATAAATGAAAGCTTACCTCAGTCTCCAATCACGAAACGAAGACTGAGGTCTGCAATACCAACATGCAGTCAAATTTAGACATGCTTATGTAAACTAACAAATAATACAAAATAAACCGAGCTTCATCCGAGCTCAACTGTATAGTCACGTCGTAGGTACATTTCAACACATTTCAACGTACTGTGCATAGTCAATACAATATTGATCAAATCCACAAGTAGACAATGGCTGCACGTCATAATTGGGGTCACAGACACGTGACGTACAGATGACGAGCAAGCAGCACACACCGCGGGCACGCCGCTTCGTCACTTTCTCCGTGAATATCTGGAGGCCCCTTTGTATGTACATGTATATTAAAAAGTCGCCAAAGTCGTTGACTCTATGTAAAAGTCAACGACTTTCATTTCTGCCCCAAGTCTCCGACCCGCACACCACCGGCTTCAACGATATCATTGGGAACCTCGAGACAGCAGTGCTGGAACACAGTATCACATATAGAGGGTAGCTAGAGGGCCAACAGTGGATGATCTGGATGTGAGGAAACTAAGCTGTATCCAGGGATGACATGGCATGGAATTAAAGTGCTTAAAATATCTTTGTTGATGCCCAAAACGTCGGTGTTCGCGGGCATGCCTACCCCCGCCTTCTTGCGGGATATCAGTCGGGCGTCGGAAATGTCAATTGCCGACGTAGTCGGATTCCATCAATTACTTGGCAGCATAGTGGGCCGAATAATATCTTCTTCTCTGACTTGAATCTCTCAGATAAGCCGATTATTGTGACATAATATAGAATGCAAATGATTCTGGACATACCATGGTTTGAAATACAAGGGTAAGTAAAGCGCTAGTCTGACAAGAATCGAAGGCCGACCATCGGTGTTTTCACAAACGTGGAAATAAATGTAAGGCACCGGCAATGCGCCTCGAGTAACCAAGTCAAAGATAGACGACACATAAAATTTGAGCAGAATAGGCTGTCAAACGCCGGGACCGAGGAAGGGGTGCTGTGGTTTTTGAATGCAGACATTAGACAGCCTTTGGCTTGGGATGAAGCATAAGGTTGACTGATTTCTCCTTTCGAAGTGTTATAAAGGTTGGTCTGGAGATTCTCAAAATGGTAATTAATCAGCTCGTCATGCGGTGTGTGTTATGTGGATGTGCATTCAACTCGAGTATCGTCGTCCAGTGATGGAACACTGAATTAGTCTGTGCGACCCAAAATACGCCACTGCCAGGGGCAGGTTTTCTCCAAACTATAAGTTCAAGGGCGCCATGCATGAGTACCTGTGAAATAGGAGAGCAATCAGAAGGAATACCCACCGCGCATATCATATTCTTAATCAATGATAATGAGCCGGATATTAACCGTGACGATATCATGAGCTCTACTTAAGTTGTGGTGACGTAAGCATTTGGTTATGCTTGGCAAAGGGTTCAACCGTTGTGGCAGCGTTTGTTTTCGTAGTAATAACCGTCACGGATGATGTTGTATGTGTTCCCCTCTAAACTCCGAGTCATATGTCACAAAGTCACCGAGGAACTTAGTCAAGGCAAAGGCGGTCAGATAGTATCTGATGTAATATCATTGGCTCTATCAACCAACTTGAACGCTATCTCCATAGGCTACAGTCTCGGCTCCGTCAAGGTATATGCATTTTCGGATGTTCTCTTTGCAAAAGATTTATCTTCGGCCCGGGGGGTTGTCATGGGAGGTTGAAGCGGGTCATGTTTGCCTGTCATTATTGAACGGCAAACACTTGAATGTGTTTCATGCTATTCACACTCCATATCAACTCTCACACTCTCAAAGGACCGCTTTCCTCCGTTCTTCCTGACAAAATACGCGACATTAGCTGGATTACTCGTTTATCACATCTCTCTACACAGTACAAAGACACTACTAATGCTGTCGGGGGAGATGAGAAAAGTCTTATTCCCTAGAAGGCGATTGGAGACTTCCGTCACCCACGATGGGTGGGTTCCGGATGAGTGCTTTGGTGAGTAAGTTAGTGAATGTGTTTCATGATGTTTGGAGAGGCAGCCATACGTCCAAAGTAATGTAGTAGTCGTCTCTAGCAGGTAAGGAGGCTCCTTGGTAACCTTGTGATCTACACGTTCAACGGAAAGTACTTCAAGTGGAGCTGCTATGCTGTCCTGTTTTTTCATGTAAGTGTCCTGTCTACTAATGTCTTTCATATCATACTGACCATGGTAAGGGTGAACAGAAACGCCATAACGGATAGAATATAGAAAGGTCTCATGGTTGTTGAAACGGTGTTGAAAGTCACTGGGTTGAATGGGTACCTGTTTCAAAGTTAGTTTTGGCTTTAAAACCACTTCACTAGTCGGAAAAGCTCACCGTTCTCCCCAACAAAATCTCAGATTTTTCTCATCGATGGTCGGTATTTCTACGCGCTGAGCCGTTGTGCCGGCCAGGGCTCTTTAAGTTCTGGAATCCAGTAAGCTTTTAGAAATTGACGGAGACGTGTCAACGGGAGGCTTACCGGTGTTACAACGTACATGTCTTTTTTTCGCTTTTACCTCCATTCTCCGTTTGTCTCATTTGGCTGGTATACATTCTGGAATTGATCGCCTAGGTGATAGGATTTCGTGCGCTCAAGTTGTGGCACACTCACACGGTCTTCTCCATCACACGCCTAGGAACAAATAAATATCTATTTTTGCATGCTTGTATCAAGCCCGAATATCACTTTGTAGCCTGAATTCAGTGCCTTTCGGGATGTTCCACAGTTTGCGTAGTTGCACTCGCCTTTTGAGAAGGATGGCCCCGAGGATAAAAGGGCACCAGGCGAAGGCGTCCTTCCCTCACATTCACCTCTGCGACGCGAAGAAATCGAATTCTCCACGATGCGTCTCACTTCATGCTTCGTTGCTTTATCGCTGTATACGGTAGCTTATGCCTCCATCGGTCCCTCCTCGGACATGTATGTTACCAATAGGTACATCCAGCCCGATGGCTTCAACCGTTCGTGAGTGCTATGACCCGTAATTGTGGAATGGGTACCCCCGCTGACTTCTCTTGAGTGCTGTCGTTGTAGGCCAGTCATTGAGTGTGGCAACCATGCCAGGACCCCTAATTGTGGGGCAAAAGGTTCGTGGTATCATATGCCGAGGAAGCGGTGTGCTAATAAGTGCTCTCCAAGGGTGATGAATTCAAGCTCAAAGTGTTCGATGAGCTGAACGACAATACTATGCTCAAGGCGACTAGTGTGGTCAGTTTCCTTTCCCTTCGAGCGTGGAGTTGGTCTAATGCCCGTGAATAAACAAAGCACTGGCACGGTATTTTGCAGCATGGTTCTAACTGGGCAGATGGCCCCGTGGGAGTCAATCAATGCCCTATTTCCCCTGGGCATAACTTTGAGTACCGTTTTACTGTTCCAGACCAGGCTGGTACATTTTGGTATCATTCCCATTACTGTGAGATAGTGCCCTGTTTCTTATCAGATTGCCATCTCTGACGTACAACCTACAGCCACCCAATATTGCGATGGCTTACGAGGACCGATGGTCGTCTATGACCCGAATGATCCACATAAATCTCGGTTCGTATACAATTAATATCAAGATTTGGCTCCTTGTTTGACATGTGACGTCGCTAGCTATGATATAGATAATGGTAAGCGGTTGCCGTTCCGACTATCCGAACTCTTCGTGACACCATTGTATAGAGTCAACCGTGATCACTTTGACGGATTGGTAAATTTATGTTTGTACCTCAAAGGAACATTTTCGCTAATCCAAAGGTGAAGGTACCATGTCCCTGCAAACGCAGCTGGCCATATTCCGACAGCAGATTCGACACTCATCAATGGGCTTGGTCGGTATGTTGGAGGTCCTAGTTCCCCCTTGGCGGTCATCAGTGTGCAACCCAACAAACGCTATCGTATGCGTTTAATCAACATGTCTTGTGATCCCAACTTTGTATTCTCGATTGATAGTCACGACTTGGTGAATTATTTTGTGTGTTCTCATCTTTCGATACTAAGCAGCTTTATAGACCATTATTGAAGTAGATTCAGTGAATTCAGAGCCATTGACAGTGGATTCTATCCAAATATTTGCAGGCCAACGTTATTCATTCATCCTCAATACTAACCAACCAGTAGGTAACTACTGGATCAGGGCCAATCCGAACATTGGTTCAATTGGTTTTGCCAACGGTCTCAACTCTGCCATCCTCCGTTATGCAGGCGCTCCCACAGCTGATCCTACGTCCACCCAAGGGGCAAATTCGAATACTTTGGTGGAATCTAACCTTCGGCCGTTGTCTGGCAATCCTGCGCCTGGTATTGCGACTCCTGGAGCTGCAGACGTCAATATCAATCTAGAAGTTCAGTTCAACTTTACTGAGTTCAAGTTCTACGTGAACGGTGTTTCATTTGTTCCACCCACCGTTCCGGTCTTACTGCAAATCCTGAGTGGCGCGCGGACGGCGCAGCAATTACTGCCGGCTGGCAGTGTGTATACCCTCCCGCGAAACAAGACAATTGAAATCACAATGCCCGGTGGAGCCCCGGGTTTACCTGTAGGTTACGCCTCGTTTACATCACTCACAGTGTGCTGAATTCTCTTGATATAGCACCCTATGCATCTGCACGGTGTAAGCCCTTCTTCCTGTCTTGAGTACAGAGTACTGATAACTGTATAGCACACCTTCGATGTTGTGCGAAGCGCAGGTAGTTCTGTATACAACTTCGATAACCCCATCAAGCGAGATGTCGTCTCTTCAGGCGAATCGACGGATAATGTCACAATCCGCTTCACAACGGATAATCCAGGACCCTGGATTGTACATTGGTGAGAGTCCCCCAAGATTATTGAATACCCTCGCTTGGCTAATAGTCTCTTTTCTCTTCTCTTACCCACGAACTTAGCCATATTGATTGGCACCTTGAGATGTACGTAATACCACAAGTTGCACATGATATTGCTCTGACACAATGATTATCAGGGGCCTTTCAATTGTTTTTGCCGAAGACACAGAGACGGCAGGTACCTTTGACCCCCCTAGTACGAGATATTTTGATCGTGTGCCTCTTGTTCGTAGCGTGACATTATTTTTTCTCTAGGTGATTGGGAAGATCTTTGCCCAACCTTTAACGAGGAACATCCCGATAACTAGGTGGATGGAAGACACTAGAAAAAAGGAGAACTAACCACTAGAAATGGACAATATTATCTACATGCAGAAAAGATGAACTTGTATAATTAGATTTAGTGACTAATCGCAGTAGTTACGTCAATCAAACTTACCCAGTGTCAACAATTTTCGTTTTGAACAATGTTTATTCACACGTGAGATTGGTATCAAGCCTGAGCGAATACGTCAGTAAACGACTTTTGTATTGCACGCAATCTCAGGGATGGTCCAATGCCTACAACTCGCCTCGGATAAATTCCGAAGGCAATTGTCGAGAAGAACATATGCACCATCGCGGATAGATGGATATGACTTATAAGCCGAAAAGTGCCAGACAAACAGGAAAGATTCTTGAGAAAACTATATCTACTAGTGTTTGGAAGGCAATAACATTCAAAATTCTGAAACGCATTATAATTATTCTCATTCAGTGCAGAACAAGCCCTTATTTCTCCCTGGGGAGAGGGGAAAAAAAAAACAGAACAAGTCAGGAAAAACTCATCCAGGGATTTAAGTCATGAGAGCGGGTACTGGCTCAACTGAGTACGTTTATTCATTTGTAGCCCAAATGTTATGTTACAAGGGGTCGCTTCGATGCGCTTTTGGATTACCATCCTTGTTGCCGGCGGCCGTCAAGGATGTTTGCTTTCCCGCGAGGACAGCGGGGTCCTGGAACGCGAATAAATGATGGGTTTAACCAATGAAAAGGTCTTTTCCATTTATCAAGCCGAGAATCAAGAACAAATAACCGTACGAAAAGGACCGTACAAACACGGCTGGAAAGGCGACCAACGAGGACAGTACATCTCAATCGAAAATAACGCCACCAATCGTCACAGGTACTATGGAGAGATTGCGGGGTTTCTGCTCGATTAACTGATGCATGTTTGCAGGGTGCACAACAATGAGGACTTTATACCATATATTTGTTTGAAAAACGCTGGATTTTCGCTAGTTGGTTGAATAGAGCTTGGTGCTGGTAGGGATCATACCAAGCACAGATTCGATGCGATATCTTTTTTTGTCACTCAATAGTAAAATCAGTGGGCCGGACAGATACTATCTCACCAATTAAATTTTTGGCACCTTTATAAGAGGAACATCGTTATTCGCAGCCAGGATTGGGAGGTATGGTAAGCGAAGTCTCATTGACTTAATCACTAAGGGAAGTATAGTATTCTTCACTTCGTATTAGATCCAGAATGTATGTTGGATGTTACCACGGAACCGAAAGTGGGCAATCTCTAGGTAAGCATATTCTCGTATGAGGGAGACACAGAAGTTTCTAGCCTTGAAATCTCAGGGGTACAAGGAACCCGTATGAGATGTCAACATAACAACACCCAACAACGCCACAGGTACTCTACCACCAACACGCCGTCCGTTAAAGTCGCCAAACAGCACATTATAGCCCGAGTGCCGTAGCAGAATACAGCCACCAGCTCCGCCTACTGAACTGGTGCCTAATGAGAGGGTTCCTAAGTTATCGGCTTGGAGTTTGACGTCCTATATTCATAAAATGCAAGCGAAGCCACCAAAAAAAGACGCCACAAACTGATACACAACGGGGCCCTTCAAGGGCCCCACCGCGGAGAAATCGTCGACAGCGCCTCCTTGGTAAATGGAGATAAGATGCTCGGTATTTGATATTGTCATGTGACAGATACAGTGGTTCAGATGAAGTAGCTGACGGTGCTAAGAGGTGGGGGAAAGCTTGGCGTATCCTTTATGTTCCGGAGCATCATCATATCAGTTGAGAGAGCTCCCCCATCCACAGTCTAGTGTCCACTTGTTCGCTTATCCCCGGGCCTGAAATGGTACGCTCTGGTTGGTTAAGGACTCGCCGTGAATGGATGAGCGCAGATGAGATACAGATTATTAGAGAGGTCGATGCTTCAATATGGACCTTTGCGCTATTTCTGCTGGCTTTCGAGTTCATGCGCATGGTACCCACCGTGATGGTGTAAATTACCTTGAACGTGCGAAGTAATCAATTTGGTTGTGTTTGGTTAGAATTAGCAGAGAGCTTGCGAATTGGTTGTGTTTGGTTGATCAGTGGGGGAACGCTCCAACCAAGCACTGTCACGGTGTGCTGTATCTATGCATGCTTTTTGGAATTCATTCCAAAGTGGTACCATATACCTGCAGAAGACTCTGAAAATCATCTGTACTGGGCAGACGCTGTTCTCAGGAATGGTGCGATCACTACATCACTGATACAAATCTGGTTTCGAAGGCATGTGGGCTCATATCAACGGACACCTGCTCGACCTCGTCTTCTCTCCGATTTAATGATGCATAAGATCATAAGAGCTAGTCCCCAGGTGGAGTGTCGTGATTAAGCGAATAGCATCTGTATGGAAGATACACGTATGCATTGCTTGCTCTACTTGATACAAACAACACTAGGCATTCAATGACATCCAACAACTCACCAAATCATTCTACTGGCTAGCACGGAATGCCGCACTTAATTAACCTATTTTGTGACCAGTGCATAAGGGTCGTCATCTTCTCCGACAATGGGCTTCGCAAGGGGGAACAGCGAAGCACAGCTCATGGTTTTAATCTACCTAGTTATTTGAGTGCCATTTGACTTCGAAGCATTACGCCAAGGCTGGATCATTCTATTCTGTGCTCTGGGGAAGAAAGGTGGACGAAAGAACAGGGGAATTACCCGCAGCCATGCGTCGACTCTTCCTTTATGCTTCAGGAAGAATTAAACTTTCCATTACCAATGGCCAATGAATAGAAAGCACGCAGTGCCCTGTTATAGAGTCGCAGTGGGTATTAAAGAAGGGTGGTGATAATTTCGCCAACTCACCAACTCTGCAATGTTTTCGTTTGGATCTGGTTTATACCCTATCTGCTGATGGCGAGGCTGGTGCCCTTAAAGTTTTCAATAAAACGAATGACACAAAAGCTTATGTAAGTTGTAATTATGTTAGGACCGTGTTGAATATCAAGATAACCTTTTCTTGACTGCTTCTTCTTTATCAAGTGGGAGTTTAAACGTTTGCCAAATGGTCGCTACCGTTTGTATCGCAGAGGCGGCTCTGTTGCCGAGGATAGGTCTCGTCATCTTCACCCATTCATGATACATCCAAGTAGAGCTGTAGAGTGGATTGTCAAACCTTTACCCGAAACCGGGGTCGGGCGTGGTCTGGTGATGTTAGTACTACTTGCAGTCCAGATCGACTTCTTGATGCTTTTGGCGGAATAAGGTCATTAACGAATAGTTTTACCTGCAGAACTGAAAGCCCAGCGCAGGAGGTGTGGACAATTCCTGAACCAGGAAAGGAATACCAGGTAATCAAGTTCATGTGAACGAAGTTGCCTTTCTGACAGTATACACTAGATCACTCTTGAGCGTATAAACTATCGAGGTCACGTTCGTAGGCATATATTTTGGTGAAACCGTTCCAACCATTAGCGCTAACGAGGTCTGTTGGTGTAACATTTTGAAAAGAAGAAGGGTGTGTCTATTTATTGATATTGTTGTGCTATAAGAAGTTTGAGATTGTTCGACAGACGTGAGAGTTTTCATATATTGTCTTTGTCCAAGTTTGTAATATCATCCTCCGCGTCTACTTCCGCCGCGGGCCTAGTTTTCTTATGCATGATGGACCACCGAATAATAGATTTATTCATCACTCTTCATACCGCTGTTACAATGCGAGCCTGAGGATTTGATTGGTTACATCGTTTCTGAACGTCCCAGAGTTCCAGAGAAATCTATTGACTGTCCAAATACTTCTGCTCCTTGTTTGTATGATGCCCATGAAGGGTGTTATGGACGTTACATGTTGTGAATGATTGAGGGCCTTTGTTGCACTGGCGGGCCTTGCACGTGCCAGTGGGAATGGTTTTTTCAGCACAACTCTTCTGTCCCTGAGCCACCATCATGACCTGCTCGCTGATGTCAAATTGCCGATATTCACGTTGAACAACCCTCGTTATGTTCTTAGCGGTGATTGACATAGAGCACGTTCTTTCAACTTGAATCATGTCATAATGTCAATCGCAATTCACGTTAGTATGGCGCCAGGAACTGGAATACAAGAATTGCTGCAATAATTCTCGGGCGTGCCGATCCAGGCAATCAGATTCTGGCGTCAACTACACCAACTCGAGTAGTATAAATGCAACTGATTATCTTCACCTTTCGATAGGCAAGTTTTGATACGGGGGTAGCTATACCTGTGAGTACGTGTCGTTGATCCAACGTCTCTGCAACTACCGATACTGATACTCAAAAGCTTTCTACTTTCCATGGCAGATACACCGTCCTCAACTCAACCTTCCGTGGCATCTAATCCATCGTCTGCAGTCGCACCAGTCCAGAACCCACCACCACCTATACCACCCCCCCGCCCAATCCATTCCTTACTCCTTCCAACTGTAGAGAAGGAGGTTTTTAATCATGCAGTTAAAACCTTGACTGCTCAGACAGAAGGAGATGTGAATGGTGTTTGGACTTCGTAAGAGTCAATAGTCTTACAATAATAAGCTTCCTTCTAAAATCCTTCACAAATACAGCATCCTAGCATACTGGTTCTCCATCGCGGAGTTCAAACACTTTATGAAGCCTGAATCGCATCAATCAAAAGGCATCCTTGACTTCTTGATCACCGAAGCTGATGGCGAAACATGGCGAGCCGTATACTGAGGAAAAGGCCCCAAAGGCGATTCGTGGGAGAAGCTTGCTGAGCAGCTAGAGACCTATTACAAGTCGATACGCAAATCCATAAGCGGACAAAAGTGTTTCGCAATTGGTGCGAGGGGAAGTTTGGTTGGATTTTGGGAGTTCAAGAAGAACCATACACCCGAGATGCAAGGACTACAATATTATCCAAACGGAAAGGACGGAGCAAAGGTTGTTAACCGGGATAAGGCGCTGGCATATGATTTGTTGAGTGATCAGATTGAGATATCGGAGATATTGGCACATATTTCAGGGAGGCCAACGAAGAGAAAGGTTACAGAGGATTCGGAATCAGAGTCGGAATGAGTGTTACGAGAGGAAGGCTCGTGTAATTGTATGTGTCCAAGTAACACCTGTGTAATCCGAGAGTTTGTTTATCATTTTAGCAGTCACTAGAACGTTCAACTTGAAGCCAGTGGCGACGTATCGGTTAAGCCTCTTATGAGCTTCTTATCAGTCGTCTATTTTTAAGAAACACTTTGTCCGTACTCCAGGCAATGCAAGTTCACGGAGCTTGCATTACTCTCAGGTTCGAGTCTTGCGAACTTTAAACTGTGCCCAGAAGCAGCAGTAAAACTCAGTACATATTCGTCATTGGTTCTTATTCTTGATTCTAATCTATACTCATTTTCAGCCAGCACGATTCTGGCCGTATCCTCCTAGATTATCAGTTGGCTGACAGTTCCTTAAAATAATCTCGTCTGCCCTGTGTATAGGGTGGGTGACTATCGGGTGACTGACCGTCAGCCGCAGGCCCATCTCCAATCCAAGCAGGCAATACGCATGAATCCATTCTCGTTCTCCCATTTCGTCCCTTCTCCCCTCACCAGACTTGATTGACGCTCATATTCCGCCCTATCAGCAAACTGAGGACAATGGAATCGTTTGGCAACCTGGTTCGCTCCGACTTTTGGTTTGAGGACGGGAACCTGATCCTTATTGCCGGATCCGCTGCATTCAAAGTTCATCGCGGCCAACTAGCTCGTCACTCCGAGTTTTTCAACGACCTCATCTCCCTTCCCCAGCCCCAGTCCCAACCAGATGGAGATTTCCCACAGCAACAGCTGATTGACGGTTGCTTTTGGGTAGAGCTGCATGACTGTCCTTCGGATGTTTTCTACTTCTTGAAGGCTCTCTACGATGGGCTGTACGTGTAAAATTCTTCGAGTTCTTCCATGCCCCAACTCAATTCTTTTCTTCTGTCAGCTACTTCAAGCCCACGCAGGCCTCGACCGACTTCCCCCTACTCTTCGCCGTGCTACGGATGTCAACAAAATATCTCGTCGAGCATCTTCGCCAGCGATGCCTGGCGCGTTTGGATCGAGACTGGCCCTCGACATTGGCAGGATGGGACCGGCGCGAGCAGGCCGCGACAGACGAGCTGGGAAGGTACATGCCCCGCTTGGGGTGCGCCCATCCGGTCCTCGTGGTGCAGCTGGCACTAGAGCAGGGGTTGCCATCCGTGTTGTGTGCAGCGATGTACGATTTATCGAGATATGGGCCTAGTCGAATCAAGATTGGTACGGTCGTACCCAGTGAGGTTGCAGGATGTGAAGCACTGGTAGCGTCCCTACTAGGTGAGGGCAAGCAAAGAGGGGAGAAAGAGATGGTGGCGCTCTCTCGTGAGTACCTCTACCGCACCTTCCAAGGACGTGAACATGCACAAAAGTACATGGCATCCTTCATCGAAAAAGAGCTAGAGCATCGAAAACCCTCGCCAGAGTGTACCTACCGGTTCGACGCCGTGTACCCCAGTCGGCCGTGTTTAGACTCGTTTTATTTCATCATGTTGAATGTCCTCAGGGCGGTTGGTGGAATTGCGGCAGGGAGAGATGCAGACCCGTTGTTTACGCTTGGCCAGGCGGGGGAGATGTTGACCAGGATGGATTTCTCGGAGGATGGTGGGAGGGGAAGGGGAAGGCAGTGTGGATTGGGGATGTGTGTTGAGTGTAGGAAGGAGTTCGAAGCTGTGGTAAGGAGGGCGAGGCAAGAGGTCTGGTCGCTCTTACCTCGGTGGTTTGGGTTGCAATAGGCAGTTGAGGTGGGGTTCCACTGTGCTTGATTTGCTCGTTCTTTTATGATATCATTCTATATATATTCATGCTACATTACAAGTGTGATATATTCTATTTGTTGTAAGTACATCGTCCACAACTTGCACCCGAATTATTGATATACCCTGCCGAATTAGTTACTTTGTCCCGAACTAGTTCACATATTTCTGTTGTGTGACTATTGGTATAGTGCCGTTCAGCCCAATACTGTAGGAGATATGTTAAAGATCAAATGAGCGTGTTTCTAGCCATTTTTTCTCCCCTCCCTGTCATCAAGGCCAGCGCCTCGCCTCGCCTCAATATTGCTCTTCGATTGACTCATTCTATGACTACTTTCAACAGTAGGTGACCATGAAGCGAGTGATGACATTTCTAGAGGCTGAGATTTTTGCCTCGCGATATGGATTAAAAGGAGATTGAAGGAGATGCCAATCATGTTGAAATTTCAGTGAAACAATGGGTCAAAGATAGCATTAACCGCAATTGAGTATATGACCCTACAATAGCAGAATTTGGGACACAATATGGACGCCCTCCGAAGTGAACCGCAATGTAAGTAGCCACGCAACCATTGCCAGGATGCTAGACACCGTATACAAAAGATTCAACTGCGACCTCCATTACGAAATGCAGACTGCGGCGCGTGCCCGCAGTTGGGCTTTGCCTTGCAATGGTCCAGATTCGGTAGACAATGGATCCTGGTGACACGCCTTTAGAAGGACAAGCATGTGGGACCACGATAACAAAATTTCACCTGTTGTATAGATGTTTATACCAATTGTGAAGAAATAACAGGCAATATTAGAAGCTTGACCAATACGCAGGTACTGAGGGAACTGAGATGGCTTGGGATTAATGATGGGAAAAGTTGCTAAATATCATAGAAGGATGTTAAAAGCAATGAGGCCCAGCCACATCACAAACGGGAAGCACACAATGCACCAGTCATGATTAATAAACCACCCAACATGGATAATGTTGGAGTACAAGCTCACACACAGCTAAGACTGTGTTTGTTCTTATTTTGTACCTACCCTTATCTACATGAAAATTTCCCACTCACACCTCAGTGTTTCCATTATCACTGAGATGTGAGTATATTAATACTTCTCTTATGTACAATTCTAACTTTATCTCAGATTGATATTATCTTAGGTAAATGATCAATATATACAGTGTTTCTGTTATCACTGAGATATTGTGTTACGATTCCTTTTAATTCTTTTTTCTTTTTCTTTTCTTTTCTTTTCTTTTCTTTTCCTTTGATGCCATTTAAGTGCGCGCTTTCTTTAGCACTCACTTAGATGCACGCCTTTCATTAGTGCCCAGTTGGACTAGTCAGACATCTCGGACTTCTTGGGTAACTCCAAGGAAGTCTAGAGATCAATCCTTGCTGTGGTCTTTTCTTTTATTTTTGCTCTACTTACATTTGTGTTTTGTATTGTTTATTCCTTAGCTCTTAGATAGTCTACCTCACTGTGTAGCTACAAGAGTCTTGACGCCTCTCAATCTATTCTTTTCCTTTTCTTCTCTTCATGCCTTTGGGAGTGACGCCTGAGGAGTTGTTGGATCGTGGTTAAAGGTTTTATAGTGAGCTCCTGACATAATCTAAGAGCTAGCTACCCTCACCCATCCTGAACGTCTTTCGAGACTCATTCACCTTTCACATCCATAGC
This sequence comes from Amanita thiersii Skay4041, assembly GCA_002554575.1. Taxonomy (NCBI): domain Eukaryota; kingdom Fungi; phylum Basidiomycota; class Agaricomycetes; order Agaricales; family Amanitaceae; genus Amanita; species Amanita thiersii. Next base: position 592 of record KZ302388.1, on the reverse strand, counting down.
ACATTCGTGCTTCCCCCTTCCATCTCTATTCTCAGTTCTGGAGGGTGTCCCTCATCTGAGGCACCCTGCATCGCGCAAAGCCTAATCACAGGCTCCAATGACCTACACCTCGTAGCCCAGTGCCTCTTTTCGACCGTAACCCATAGCAGCTGTTGGAGATAGAACAGCGCTACTCACAGAGTAAGCAGGATCTAGGCTAGGTGTAGGCCTGTGCTCCTACCCTCGACAAATGGTACGACATCGCCGTCAGACTCAACCAACAATGGAGACAGGCAATAGCCGAAAAGAAGGTCTTTGCTGCCAGAAGTGGAAAAGGAGACACAGGATCAAACACCAACATTAAAACTAATCAATCAACCCAGCAACCTTGACAACCAACCCGATCCCCTGCTCTCCCAGCTGGTAACAACTGGCAATCCCGAGATCCTAATGTGATGGATGTTGATCGCAATAGGTCTCCTGTAAGGGACATCTATCTCAGTGCTCAGGCAGTAAGCCAAAGACCAAGTATAGGACTCTCAAAGAGAAGCGGCAATGGCGAAGTAACCACCACTTAGATAAGATATAGATATGCTTGGTCACTAGGTAGAGC
>KZ302386.1:2841-15571 GCA_002554575.1 Amanita thiersii Skay4041 | reverse complement strand
TCGCTACACACTTCACTCTGCTTTATTACACTGCTCTAGAATGTAAGTGAAAGTCTTACTTAACTAGCTGCTGCGTGTTGCTGTTGTCATCCTCTCAACAGGATATGCACAAATCCTTGGTCAAGTGTGACTCTAAACTTGATATCTTTGCAGTACTTGTGATTAATCTGTGTTAAGTATTTAACTGTAGGCCATTGTTATGATTTTGCTATTCTTTTCCTTTTCTTTTTCTTTTTCTTTTTCTTTTCCTTTCTTTTCTTTATCGTTAACCATTCTTTAGATGCCCAACTAGACACGCGCTTTCAGTAGCGCTTGTCTAGATGCATGCCTCTCCTTAGTGCTGACCCCAAGCACGCACCTCCCCTATTCCTATTCCCAGGGGTTGACAGTTTGATTTGGCCTTTGGCCATTCTTTGTTTTATTCCTTCACTTTTCAACCTATTGTTGTAGTTTGTTTATTCTTTAGCTCTTTGATAGTTATCCTACCGTATAACTTCAATAAGAGTCTCGTTCTCCTTGTTCTACCTCTCTCTTCAACATCATGGAGCAATGCCTGAGGGTTTTGGTGGATCGCAGTAAAGGTTATACAGTGAGGTTCTGACATAATCAAAGAGCTTCCACACTCACCTGTCACGACTGTCTCTCTGAGCGAGACTCACTTCTCTCTATTTTCTTGTCACTTCCAAAGCATGCTTGCGCTCCCCTTTTCACATATCATAGTAACAGAGGGTGTCCCACATCCGTGGCATCCCGTTTTTGATTGCCTAATCACAGGCACCAATGACCACTGCCTAATCACAGGCATCTACGACCTTGCCTCGTGCTCATAGCCTCTTTTTGACCCAAACCATTACAGCTAGTGGAGAAAGACTAGCATAACTCATGGAGAACTGTTGGATCTTGGTCTAGGTGTACCCTCGTGTTGGTACCCTCTCTGAGAGAAATTCATTTGCTCATTGCCTTGCATGCCATCGACCACGGAGGCCTTTTTATCTCTTATCAATCTCATCACCTAAGCTACAAGTCAGGGTTGTGCACCCGTAGCGAGGTACTACTGACAACTCCCTTATCACACCTCCCATCTACCATCGATCACCATGGATCCCTTACTCTATTCCCTCCTCCCTTTCTATTATCTGTTTTGCATTCTCTTCTACCCCCTGAGAATGATGGTTGGCGGTGCCAGTGGCAGCACTGAAGAACCCAATTGGTCTCTCGACCAAGCCTTAGCACAAATCCAACAGCTGATGAACAGCTTAGCCACCCTTCAGAATACTGTTCACCAGCAAAGCATGATCATCCAACAGCTACAGAATCAGGGACCTCCTGTAGCTTCCGGAACGGTCCCTTGTGGTCCAAAAATGGCAACTCCCCCCATCTACAATGGTTCAATGGCAACATGCAAAGGATTTATCAACAGTTGCTGGCTGTATATGTCAGCCAAACCACAGGAGTTCCCAACATTACAGATCAAAGTAATGTGGGTTTTGGGATTTATGCAGACAGGAATGGCCCAAATGTTCAGGGACCATTTTCTTGTATATATGGCAACTCCAGAATTTCAAGTCCAATACGAACAATCCTCCGAACCAGATCAGATTGAATTGCTCTATTGCAATATTTACAAAGCATTTGGTGATCCAAACAAACAAGCAATGACAATTCAGGAAGTCACAACAATAAAACAGGGTTCTAAGTCAGCCGAGGAGCATGTACAGCTGTTTAAACAAAGCTACATGCAATCAGGATATGGAGAAATGGCTGGGATTCACAAGTTCAAGAGGTCCTTGAACTCCCCACTTTTGGACAAATGCATGGCTGTTCTGGAGTTACCAGCCACATTAGAGAAATGGTATGAACTGCCATGCGCGGTACTCTATGACCAGCTGACTGGCCAGGTGATCAAGGAGGTTCAACCTCTGTAATACAAAAGGTGACATGTGTTGAACGTGTGGCGCCAAAGCCTGCCATGCATTGACAAGGCGGCTGAGAGAAAGGGAATCTGTAATGTAAGTGAAGGGGCTGGTGCCGAGGAAATGGTGAAAAGATAAAATACTTTCCTGCATGCACACCAGCTCATGTGTTGTAGACGCAGCTGTGTGCAGGGATGGAAGTTTGTACTTCCGCGATACCGATCTGACCACGTGGTCACCTTGTTTGATGACCACGGCATACCCAGCAGATCCCGCGTCCCTGATCACGCAAAGGGGTTCAGTCGACCTATGATCAAAACACCAAAGTGGCATTGGCGTCGCAAGCGAGTCCTTGATGGATTCGAAGGCCGCCAAGGAGTCGCCCTTGATGACGATGCCATTGTGGCCTTTTTGCGCGTTGAGGACCGAAAATAATTTGGACCGGGGTTCTTGAATCCCCGGGTAGTGCGTGGCAATGTGGGACAGCTTCCCAAGGAAGCGGCAGAGCTGGGTCTTGTCCGATGGGATCGGTGTCGATCGGATCTTGGCTACGTATGCCGAGTCGGGCAGGATGGAGTTGTGTGACAAAATAAACCCAAGGGCACGTATGGCTGTCGCAGACCATACGCTCTTGTCCTTGTTGACAAGTAGCCTGTGACCCTGGAGATCAGCCAGGATAGCCAACACCCAAGCATCTAGCTCTTCGGGTGAATCCGTGCCAATGAGGGTGTCGTCGATGTATGTGCTGGTGTACCCCTCGTGGTGAGCCAAGACCTGTTCCATGAATCGCTGGAACAGTGATGGGGACTGCTTGAGCCCCTGTGTGAGCCACGTCCATGTGAATTGCCCATGACTGGGGACAGTGAACGCCAGCATGCGCTGGGTTTCCCGGTCGTGCATGGGGACGTGCCAATACCCGTTCGACAGGTCGATCTTGGCGAAGTAGTGGTAGTGTGCCAGACACTGGAGAAGGGGTCGAATGAGTGGGAGAGGGTGCTCGTTGTTTGCGGTCCGAGCGTTGACCGTGTTCTTGTAGTCGACTGTAAACCTGTATTTGTTGCCCTTAGGTACGAGGACAACCGGAGAGTTCCATTCGGAAAAACAAGGGTGAATGATGCCCTTGCTTAGTAAGTCATCGACCAAGTCGGACAAGAAGGCCTCTTGCTTCTTGCTCATATGGTAATTGGACAGCGATATGGGCCGAGCACCCATGTGAAGTTGTAAGTGAAAAGAAAATGAATTGGTGGCACCTAAAGAAAACAAATTTCTATCTAAGGGGATCGGATCAGGCCCCTTCGGCCGTCCACCCCTGTCCTAAAGCTGAATACCGGCGGTGGTAGTGGTGGCGAAACAGTTGTCCACCGTGTGTCCCACCCGCGCGCACCGCGCACAGGTGGTTTGGCTGCCGCCGGCCTGTCCTCCATGGCCCCTGCGGCCGCATCCTCCCCAGGCTCTACCTCTGCCCCCTCCTCCCCTCACCGCCCCCTGCACTGCGTTCGTGATGCCCCAAATCAGGGCTGCCTGTTGAGTTGCCTCCGCTGTAGGAGGCCATGACCAAAGCGGCCACACGTCTTTAATGGAGAGGCTGTTCTCCATGTGAAGATGGATGTTCTTAGAGAACAGCCGGAAATCTCTGGCTCCGTCATTGCCATCCCTGTCGGTGGCAGCGGCCTCTTCCTCCAGTTGGCGGAGGAGGGAGATGGTGTCGGTGGGCGGGGGAAGGGGAGCAGCAGGTGCCCGGGCCTGCTGTTCTCATCGGACATGCTCAACGAGGGTGTATAGCTCCGCTAACGTGGGAGCATCACGATCAGCTGGTGCCGGGGTTTCGTCCAGCATTGTTGCTGCCGCAAGCTCAACCCAAAGGGAGCGCGGTGTTCGAGAAGGTGGTGGTGGTGGTGACGGCGACAGTGAGAGCGAAGGGTGTTCGAGGGATGCCTCGAACTCTTCAAGGTCAGAGGTGTCGTCGTACCGCCAAAAGATTCCTGCCTCATGGATGAGGCACTCAAGCTCACGAATGCATCGACGAGCAGCTATGGTGATAAAGTCCTACCAGACATCTTTTTCCACAACCACCACCATCCCAACCAGACCAAACAGACACAAACACACTTTCTCCTCCCAAGTGGTGGTTTCTAACAGTTTCTAGTCTCACATTTGAATAACCTTGGTTTTCAAATCATACCAATACATTCTTCAAACCCTTTTTCTTTTTCCCTCTCTCAGTTTTTTATAGGTCAAAAATTTTAAAAAATCCAAAGAAAGAATCAAACTCTCCTCCCACAATGAGTGATGGAGGATACTCAGTATCCCCGAGTCCAACAGGACTCAATAACAATGCCTTCTCTACTGCCATCAGCAGCCTTCGTACAACTTACCAACAGGAATCGGCGTCGGAAGATGCTCTACACTACATCGACTCTGTTGTTAATAGCAGAGTAAACTCCCCCAACCCAACTCGTGGACAACACGAGGACCTCTCAGAGCACAAGGACACAACTGGTATTAACACACAGGTACAGGGTCATTGGTCACATTCGGTCACACCAAAGGCTTCCCCGGTCATAGACATGAATACCATCTTTAGACCATCCTCTGTGGACAACTCTAACATCGATGATGGATATATCTCTCGCATGCATTCAACTGCTTTTGATCAATCCCAAAACATCATTCAACCAACCCCGGTTCACCCCCCTCCAGCCTTCCTATCACAGGATTTTACTGATCCTAACATTCACCTGTCAGGCACTCTTATATCCCTTCCAGCCCTGATGGACAGACCCCAATCCTCGGCCTTCCCTTCCAGCACGGACCCCAACTTCGTCTTACAAAACATATTTTCAACAAACGTTAACACCATGTTACAAACCAAAGGCTACGTCCCATCGGTACAAGTCAAAGATATGGGTAAGGCATTAGCAGCCCATATCCGCACCTGCATAGGATCCGGGTTTGAAACTGCTTTAGACAAGCATACCATACAAACCGACTTACTGGCAAGAATCATCGCATACGCCACGTCAGAACTAAATACAGAGATCGCAGACTACATGGTCGCATCACACGGCTCCACCATTCCCTTAATCGTCTACAGAGAAATACAGGAAGACTGGGATTTCTCAGGGAACACCGATAACTTCTTAATCACCAACACAACTCGCACACTCCAAGACGATTTGGATGAAGCCTTTACGAACAGGCTTCACAAGAACATCATGACTATCACCACTCCGGCATCTGACTTTTCCCAAAATGACAAACACACCATTATGGATTCCATCGCGAATGAAACTCCCTTACCTGACAAATGGGCATTCATAGACGAGAAAGGGTTAAAACGCACCACATATGGCTGGTTAACGGGAAACAACTCACCCAAGAAACCCATTCCCCCCTCTACATCCTTCTCCCCCAATGTTGGCCAAAAACGACCCTTGGACCCAACGGAGGATATGGACAGTTTATCGCGCAAAGAACACTTAGATGCTCTCAAACACCACATCCCACTTCCACAATCGACTATAGACGCCAGCATACACCTTTGGACGATCACCACCAACTCATGCCTTGACACATGCCGATCCAAATTCCCAGATGTCAACCCCACAGTGATACGCTCCACAGTCATTGACGCCGCGGATAGACTCAGCAAACAGGAATACTTCGTCAACAGAGTACGCCTTTTGGCCAGGTCCAAAGACCCAAAGGCTTTAGAAACCTTTGAGAATGAACGTCTACGGTACTTATTACAGGAAACAATCAGCCTCCTATCAAGCAAGGAACAAAGCAAGGATCAAACCCAAGACGCGATCATGAATGATATTACCCAAGAACTTTCCAAGATTGACCTGATCCGCAGAACCACTGCCATATGGAAAGACACGGCTAAGTCTATGTGGAAAGATAATATCCTAACATGCACACAAGCCACACTGGACCAGGCTACGCGCCTCTTGCTTCTAGAGGACACAACGCACAAATATGCCTTGATGCCCAAAGATCAACTATATGATACGGAGATCGACAGACGCGATCAAATCATCTCTCGCATCACTATGCTCAATGACAATGCGACTAAAGTTATTGCAGACGTCAAATGCAAGTCCATACATGCGAAAGATCAGGACAAATGCAAACTCATCACCCATCAGGGATGGGAGACAGCCAAGAGAACAATCCTACAAAATCCGACCAAATTCTTCCTGGACAACATCCCAGCTCCCCAACGAACACACATCATTACAGACATTATCAGAGACCTCGAAGATAAGGACGACCATGAATGGGCACTCAAGGTCATATGCGACATTAAGAACAAGGGCTTACAAGCAAGAGCAATGGAACATCGCATATCGACCGTAACCAGGAAATTACAACAATTTCGACCTTCTCCCCCACCCCCAACAACACCACCGGTTGACGTTGATCAGCATGACCAAGACATGGTTCCGGCAGACCCCACACCCTGGACTGAGTCTGAAGAATACAAGCAAAATAGAAAACTCTGGATGGACACGGCGTCCGAAGTCTTCGAAAAACTTTCCCCTTACTTCCCTACCGAGGAAAGGAAGTTTAAGGAGGAACTGTACTGTGAAGCAGCTAACATATGCGCTCTCGAAGATAAGGAACTTACACAACTACAATCGATTTCCTCTCTCACGGATGCCAATAAAAGACGTGAACTGGAAGAAAAACGTAAGTACGACATAGATAAGGAGTTCCAAAGCCTTCTACAAGCAGAAAACCGCCGACAATCCAATCAAAAGAAACAAGTGTTCGAAGACTACCTAGCCTCCAAGGATTTCGAGTACTATGTCCAACACACTAGGGACCAAATCACAAACCCGGCAGTCCCTTCTACAAAGAAGGAAAAACTCAAACACCTAGTCACAAAGGCTGAACAAATCAAATGGTCGCCGAAACACCTGATTGACGATGACGGATCTGTACTCCTGGACTCCCCCCCCCCTCCCCTCCCCCCAAAACCTCAACCAAGACCAACAACACAAAAACCAAAACCAAAATGACTGCTAAACAGGAAGCGGAGAACACGAGGAAAGGAAACACGGCCAACACCCGACACTTACAGAAACTCTTAAATGAGATGAACAAAGACAACAGCATGAAAATCATGCGCGAAATACACAAAATCTCAGAAAAAGACAAACTCGCTAATGCCGAACAACAACTTTTAAAATCGAACGACAAGCCAAAGACGGACCCGAGAAAGGATGGTGCGGGAGGCTGGAAGACGGTAGGCAACAACAATAAAATTTCCAGGGCTACCATTCTTCCACCCCCCCCTAACATTTTCAAGTTCTTTGTAACTGATGATGAAACAACCCTGCCTTCCCCAAGACTAACCAGCGATGAACTGACCGATGCTCTTAACAACATCATAAGTGAAAACGTTGAGTGGCTCCTGGCCCTTGGCAGTAACCACATCAAGTCCGCATGCTGGTCGAAAGACCCAAAGGCTATCGTAGTTACCATGTTGCGTAACATTGACAAAAACAGGGAAAATGATCTACCAGATGGCAAGACTGCATTCACGGCCCTACAGGAAGTAGTGTTAGATCTCTTCCCGGCTGCGACCCTAGTGAACCGCAAACCTAGGTCCAAGCTCCGTTTCCCAAGAGTCCCATTGCAACATTCCGATGGACTCCCTATGGATAATGGCCTACTATACCACTATCTACGCAAACATCCTAATTTCGAAAATGTCAGGTTTTCACTTACCCCACGTTTCAAAAGACAGTGGCCCCTCAGACCGGGACAAACGGAACGCCCAGCATACACAAGGACAGTCGTATGCGAGATCTTCGACACCAAAAACGGTTCAATTGCTAAAAAATGCCTAGGATCTGTGGTGAAGTTCGACAATAACCCGTCTATTTGCGAGAAATTCGTCTTTAAATCAGGCAAAGACAAACATAACTGCCCCATATGCCAGAGGTGGGACCACACCACCAAGTTCTGCAAAGCAAAGACGCACTACTGCACAAGATGCGGAGGCCCACACCCAACCTCCATGCATAAGTCCACCTGTGACCAATGCACTAAGGGTAACCTGTGCAACATCAAGTGCGTCAATTGTGAAGGGCCACACATGAGCACTTCAGAACATTGCCCCTTCTATAAGGCGCGCAATAACAAAACAGAGCTCTCGATATACATCAAAGCTCAAAACGCACGCAACAAGGAAAGACAAGAACTTAGACGAGCACAACGGGCTACGGGCCAGTCTGCACCTAATGCCGCCGGGTGACGGCTATCACCCAAAGCCTCATGAACATACACCCGAGACAGCAAGACACTTTCGCCCTGACATATGGTAAAATCGTATGTCAAAACGTAGCAAAAAATATAAAACACCTACACAGTTTGTTAGACTCTCTAGCTAATTGTACAGACGCTATCCTGATACAAGAATGCCCTTACTATCTAATTAAAAACTCCCCCTCTTTCGATCCGAACGGTACACCAGTATACGGTTCAGTTATACACCCCGCCTGGACGTGCGCACATTCATTCAATATACTGTATACCAAGGCCGCTCACAGGTCGCCACCTTCGTAAATAAAAGAGTCCTTACGAACCATTCCCTTTTCATAGACACCAATTCCTTTAATCATCATAACATCCTCTGCACAATACTAACAAACAATGACACAGGGAAAAAATCCACAATCGTCAACGTCTACAACAACCCCTTCAAAGGCCCTCAAAACAATGCGGTCAAGTCCCTCGTACAGAACATTCATCGCGTCCAAGATGTTCATACAGTCCAAGGTGACTTCAACCTTCACCATGCAGAATGGGACGCTTCAGTCAGTGCCACCCCGGACATAGGCGACTCCCTTTTACAAGCAATGTTTTTGTCTGATTTGTCACTCCTTAACTCCCCCTTCTCCCCAACACACTTCTCAGCTCGACACGCAAATCGCGTTTTGGATTTAGTCTTCACCAGAAGTCATAACTGAATCCAAACCACATGCGAGGTAGAACTTGAAAGATGAGGAAGCTCTGATCATGCTCTAATCACAGTTCAATGGCTAAACGACATTGAACCCTTCAGGCCACCGTACATCAAACAAGATAGCAAAGAAGAAATTTCTTTCCTTACATGTATAGGTGACGCAGAATGGTGGTCCACCCCAGAAGCTCGTGACTCGATTTTATCGCAGCACGCGATGGCCCAGAGAAATTTCTCCAAGCTATACGAATTGATACAACATGCATGGAACACCAACGCTAAACCAGGTTCGGTGAAACATCCAACCCCGTGGTGGAACGAACAATGCCAACAAGCAAAAGATCAAGTGGCAACCTCCCCAACCTGCATAAACAGGGAACACTACCAACAGAGCATACACCAGGCGCGACAGGCCTACTACAGACAAACGGTCCAAGAAGCCTCGAGCAGCCGTAAACCCTGGAAACCAGCAAAATGGGGAGATGCGCGACCACCACCCACTTTCTCTACGATAAAATTGACAAATGGCAAACAAGTTTCATCCCTCCCAGAGCTATGGACGCACCTTCATGACCAATTCGCATCCGCCTCTAAATCCACACCAAGGATGGAAGAGATCGATTTATATAAACAACACCCCGTTTGCCCCTTCCACCCAATAAGCAAAACAGAGATACACGAGGCACTTTCCAAGACCAAGAACGGCTCAGCACCAGGTCCTGATCACATATCTTGGCACCATTTAAAATATCTGTGGAATCATCACGACCGCTTCCAGTACCAGCTACACCAAAGCTTGGCGTGGTCGGTGGAAAACGCATTTTGGCCGACTGAGTTCAAGGCATCTACCACGCTCGTCATCCCCAAACCAAACAAAGGCGACTACTCATCCCCAAAGGCTTACCGCCCAATTTGCCTTTTGAACACAATGAGCAAACTAACCATGAAGGTGTTAGCAGAACGCCTAAACATGGAAGCTATCCTTCACCGTTTGGTCCACCCGGCACAAGTGGGTGGCATAAAGGAATCCTCGACCACAGATGCTGGCCTCCTCCTAACCACTCATGTGGAAGAAGCCAAAGCAAGAGGGCTACACACCTCGATCCTGGCGGTCAACATATGTAGGTCAATTTTTCCCGTCCATTAACCACCAAGTCCTACTTCGAATACTTCGCAGACAAGGCTTCAATGACACCCTTTGTAACTTCATCGAATCTTTCCTCAAAGGAAGATTCACTCAATATAAGTGGGGATCGGCTACCTCCCAACTAATCCCTTTCAACTGGGGACTACCGCAGGGAGACTGCCTCTCCCCAATCCTATCAGCGCTCTGTATAGCGGCCACGCTCAATCATCACTTCCCTTTAGACCCCTACTCACCATCCTTTACGATATTCTATGTAGACAACAGCGTCCTCGGTCACTCGTCCGATTCAATAGAAGGGAACAAAGCCATATTGCGACTAATGTACACAAGATTGACACGGGCCTTCGAAAACATAGGACTCTCACTTGAAGCCACAAAGACGGAGTACTTCAATTTCTACGCGCTAGACCTCTCAAAACCACATGGTCACCTTACGCCACCCAACCCCTCACATAAATCCATCAACATCCCCGAAAACTCGACCTCAACAACACAGATTATTATAAAAATGCAAACAAACTGGAAATACTTAGGTTTCTTTTTCTCTCCTTACCTAGACTTTTTCTTTCATGTGCAATGCTACACTAATAAAGCGATTACTTTCCTCAGATCAGCACGCATGATGGGCACATTGACCTGGGGACTATCACTGGACACGAGAGCATTGGTATACATGGCAATAGCGAGAGCAATCTGGAGCTATGGTTTCCAACTCTGGTACCGTCACAATGGTTTCGGCGTTAAGAAACTTGTCGACAGATGTCATAAAACCCAAAATACAGCCAACAGATGGATCACAGGCGCGTTCAACACCACTCCCATTAAATCACTAGACCTATTATCGTCTATACCGCCAGTAACTATATGGCTGAACAAGAGCCTTAAAAACGCGACCCTCCGCACGGCAACGCTACCCACATCTCGAGCAATACAATGGTCGATTAAACACACGGGAGATCACACATACAATCTTCTTTACACACAATCGAAATGCAGACCAAGACTGACCATCATCCATGAGGCCAGAACCATCCCCGTCTCCCTGAAATACTCAGCCCTTCACCCCTTACACGTGAAAGGAGCCTGAATGATCAATCTTTATGAAGATCGGATCTCATGGGACACCCCTCTTCCCCCGAAGAGAACAGACAAAAAACTATACGACGACTGGATGAACAAACGTGTTGAAGACGTAAACGAAAACTCTGCGACTGCGGATTATGTGATCTTCACAGACGGCAGCCATAACCCCGAAAATGACAAAGCGATGGCAGTGGTAGTCCTCACCAAACAAGGACAACTACTCCGATGGTGGTACAAGGGAATCACGAGTACAAATAGCACCAAATCCGAAACCCAAGCCCTCCAACAAGCAATTTGGACTCTACTACCGCTCTCTGCACACTATACCGCCTCATCTGGCCTTACGGGTCGAGTAAGTCTGTATACAGACTCTCAATCGGCAATCGACCTCTTCCTTAGCGCAAAGAGCCATGACTGGATGAGCTCGGCGGCCACCTCGCTTCTTCTTCAACGATGGCTACAAGACAACCCGCGGAACCACCTAACCGTCGGGTGGTGCCCAGGCCACAGGGGGATCCCCTTCAACACTTTAGCTGACGCTCTCACTCGTCACAATATGGCCGCAATACCAGACACGCGATCACCGTCATACATAAAACACGAACACAACAGACACTTCAAGGAGGTGTGGAAACATCACCTCCTCCCTCCATTCGGCTCACATTGGCTGCTGATAAACCTAGGTCGCAGATCGGGGGTAACCACAACACAGAAACGGTGGGGGGCCCTATGCGGGGACACCATCACAATATTCTCGAGGCTCTCTAGAGCCCTCACCAACCACGCTCCAACAGCGGAATACTCAAGACGCTTCCATCCGAGCAAGAACTCCCAGGCATGTGCCCCTTGCGCTGACAGAGGAGAAGGCCACATCGCTACCCATGAGCACATTTTTTCATCTTGTTCTAACTATGTAAATAGATTACCACCACTACCTACATTGGTACAACGACCGTCGGCGGTGAAATTCATCATAGAATTTCTCCGTCACAACCCCAAGGCCTTCACATTTGAAGGCCTAGTCATTGACAAAGACGAGGATGAGGGTGTACTGACTGTACAACCCACCTCCCTTCATAACACATAATTTTTCAATTCCTTCCTCTTCGCGAGGATATTAGCCACATTCACGATGTAGTTTGTAGCTTGTAAAGTACAACAAATATAACATACTATTTTAAAAAAAAAAAAAGATAAAGTCCTACACGCCGGGGTGCGCAAAAAGGGACTGGGTGGGTGGGGATGAAGCTCTCCCACCCATAAGGATAATCGTAAAAACGAGGATGGTTTCATTGCTATCTACCTGGCCTTAAGTACATTCCGACCCTACCTAATGCATCTACTGCTACTGGTCATTAGACTAGACCGCCAGTGGAGACAGGTGGTGGCAGAAAGGAGGACATTCACTGCGCGAGGAAGTAGCGGCACCAGTGGGCAGTCTGGTTCAACACAACAAACTGGACAACAAGGGCAAATGAGGCCAAACAACTCACAACAAGGCGTTGATAAGGAGCACAACTTTTTGCACTGAAAAGTTAGAGCTAGAGGTAGACATCGCCTCACCTCTGTGGAATTTATCGGAGACACCAAGTGACCGGTACTGAATTTATC
>KZ302382.1:0-15732 GCA_002554575.1 Amanita thiersii Skay4041 | reverse complement strand
TCGCGCGTACTGAAAAAAAGAAGCTCCATCTATAGAGTAGTTGCAACCTCCCTCCACTGTCGTTTTGTGGGACTGACAAACTACATGTTACCTATTACCCCCCCCCCTCCCCAATTAAGACCCCTCCTGCCTCCGCATTGCTTTCGGGGGACATGACAACCCATGGCCTTATTCAGCAAGGGATACCCAAAAAGACAAGCTTCTCACAGATGTGGTTGCTCGCACAGCCAGAGCGCGAGAACCTTGGAGAAACAAAGTTTAGTGCCTATACTCGTGATACACAGCCAGCCCCGTTCAGCCAACTTGGCAAGGCGGCAACAAAAACGACAGAATGGAGGTGAAGAATACCAAGAACAGGCCCATTCATCAGCAAGTAGAAAGGTTGGGCCATATGTCTCCTCCCAAGCACCAGCGTTTAGCCCCAACATAAAAAGATGAGGACATAGAGAAGAACCTAGTGGGTATCTGATGGAAACTATAGGAGCATCCCGTGTTCATCCTTAACCCAATCCTTTTCTGGGATAGCGCGGAGCCTTTCATGATGACGATTGATACTGTATTTCGGCCTCTCAGGCGATGAGGCAGAGAGTCACCGTCGATATGATAATTGATATCTCCTGTATAACCATAACCAAATGTTTCTTCGCATTTCGAGGCTCTAGTGCTAGCTACCAGTCTATGAGGGTCCAGTAGGTCCGCTTTCCGAACTATTGGCGTTGCATCGATTTGTGCAAGTTTAGAATTGTGATGACGTCAGCATGACGCTATTAACCCACATCGCCAAAGAACAGGGAGTGGGAGTTTGCCTGCAAATAGAAACAAGTCCTATGGCCCTGGAAAACAGTGCACATCTTCAGTGTGAGGAAAGCCGCTGACGATCTTTTAAGAGCCCACCTCCTCCCACCCACCGCTTGCCGAAACTGGTAGATCACCACCCTCCTTCCTCCCTCAAGATCGTAAACATAACGCACTGCTGGTCATAGCTGCCAAATCTGGTCTCAGCCACTACTGCGGCCCACAACTTGCGACGTAAATACCCCGACTGATCGAGCGTTGAACCGATCATTCATGGACACTCTTGGGTCCCCACCCATTTCATCCTTCTTGTCAGAGGAGTTTTGTTTCGAGTCATCGATGCAATACAATGGGCCTTTACTCCCTCACGACCAAGTGTCATACAACCCATGCAACGAGCAAAATGGGAGTATGACCCAATATACAACCTTGGACACTGAGACCCCTTATTTGCAAGTTCCGACTCCATTGGTGCGTTCATGCTGCAGTTATTCGATTTAATTGACTAATATGTGGCATCCTAGTCGACTAATCCATCGCCTCTCATACGGGAGCACGAGACAGGAGATACCATAGTGTCTGTGTCAACGGCATTTCATCCAGGGTCGCATTCTGTCGAAAGCGACACCGTATTCACATCGTCCGATGCCGTCCTGTTTTACGTGCATTCACAGATCATCATGGGTGCATCAGATAAAGCATTTTCTTCTATCTTGTCAGCTCCTTTATCTAATGAGAGATACCGCAACACGATCATCAACATACCTGAAACCTCGTCAGTATTGAATGTCATTATTCACATGCTGTACAATACCCCCTGTGCACAGTATTCCCCCACTTTTGAGATACTTTCCGCAGCTGTGAATGCCATGCCACATTACGATATCGATCCGAAACAGCACATCACGCCTGGTTCGCCTTTATACAATCTTCTGCTTTCGCATGCTCCACTGCATCCCATCGATGTTTATGCTATAGCAGCGTATTTTGACCTACATGAGTTAGCGGTCAGCACATCGTCTCATTTGTTGGCATTCCCACTATATACAATCAGTGATGAGCTTGCGAAACGCATAGGACCCTTGTACCTGAAGCGCTTGATGTGTTTGCATCTTGGAAGAAATAATGCGTTGAAACAGATCCTTCTATCCCCACCACCACCCCATCCGCCGACAAGGGAGTGCAATTTTGAGAATCAAAAAAGGCTGACACGTGCGTGGGCACTTGTGTCGGCATACCTAGCTTGGGAATCTCGTCCTGGTACGTCCGCATTTATCCAAAGAAATAGTAAAGTGTTTTACTGTAATATGCTACTTTTTAGACTTATCGACGCATGGCTTGCAGATAGCTCTGGACCCTCTCACCGAACACTTAACATGCGAATTATGTCACCAAACGCTCAGGCAGCGAATAAAAGATGTCGTCGTGCAATGGGCTTCTTTGAGAGTGCGTATCATCAAACCGTGTTAGCCTGAATCTGAACTGTATATCAACAGAGAACAATTGAATGAACAATGAACCATGATACCAGACTATATGATTCCCCAGACACTATGTATCCGTTAAATGCTTGTCTTATACACGCAGACTGTGCTTCCATCGTAGGCATTGTAATCCCGTCGAGAATAGATCAGAATATACGACTGATGTTCGAGAACTTATTTGGATCAAGTTTGTGCGTGAGTGTATTGTGGTCTTAACCGGCCTTAAGGTATATGCGCGCTTTCCACCAACATCCATGGTCAAGCGACGATTAGCGAAGAAATCAAGAGCGTTTGATTGAGTGATGTCAGATGACTCGGGAGGGGACTAAGTAATGAAAGATGATGGAATAATTATTGGGTGTATAGTGATATAAAGGGGCAAGGGAATGAAAACAGGTGAGAAGGACAGATTGGGGAGTCCTTTTTGTAAGAAAATGAGTATATTTGTACATGTTGCAAATTCGGCGCCACTTGTGGTGGTCTAGACCTTTCAGCCAGAGTCGATGTCATACTTTTGGCCAGCCAGACGTCACGCCGTAGGGATCCCGTTTCTATCAGGTTAGAATTCTCTAGCAAATCACACTTTTACTTTACGTGACATCATCATACTCAGCCCCTCCCCTATTTATGGTACTAACTTTCTGTGGGAACATCGAAACATGACCTGCCTAACCAACTATGTGCGCCCCACTGTGACATTCCATTTTACAGTGTACTATCGCTGAGAATTGTGGGCTCAAAAAGCGCACAACACTATGTAACAACTTGAAATAGTTTAAATCCAAGCATATCAACGAAACTTCGAGTTTATGCATCTAGTGACACCTGATGGTTCTTGGACCTCCGGCTACCAGGCCAATGGCCAAGCAGGGCCATATATCATTGAACGAAAAAAAAACAGGGTTCATGATAATTGTGAGCATTCAATTCAATGCCCCAAAGCTCAACCCACAGGCCTTTCAAAGGAAATCCTGATTATGAACTCATTTCCTTTCTCGATTCTTCTTCCGTAGCCACCGCCTTGTGTCTTCTTTGCAAAGCGTCTTGCTTAGTACAGGACGCTTGAACAATGACAATCAGTGTTTTCTCTGTCCTTTGCAAAGCGGGTGAGGATAAAACTATCCTGCTCATACCTACTTAAGACTACGCCTTCCACCCACTGCCTCCTCCGTGTCTAGTTCCTCCCGTTGAAACACTTTTTAGAATGGATATGCATGGTATTTGTTCCGATGAATCTGGGTAGGTCCACCATTCTACTTTCACTTGCAGTCGGGATTGACGGAGACAAGTAGGTTGACCAGAAACGCTGGCTATTTGTTCAACGATAGCCCAACAATTACAGCAGTCCCGAACGGCGTGGAGCCATCATATCAATTGCAAGTCCATTCCCTTCTATTGTAATCCACATCTGACCTCTTTGTAATTTAGCCCCGCATTTGACTTTCCATCGTTTGGTAATTATGACGCGGGGATACCCTCATTCGAAGAATCCTTCAACACCTTTGGACGGGACATACCGATAGACCTCTCATTATTCAACCCCGAAAGCCCCGTAATCAGGAAGCGCGCCCATTCAGGAGTCAATCATGGCACCCAACTAGAAGCAGTTACCCCCCCAACAACAGCCTCCAGCTCTTCCGCCTCCTCTCCCGCTATCTCCTTCAAATCGGACACGCAGGACGTGTCAGGAAACGCCTTCCCTGCCTCGAGTCTCAACTCCACATATCTCGATTCAGCTGGTCTGACCATGATTAATCCGACTCTTATGCCATCTATTGTGAAGACACCAGCACTCGACAGTACAACGATTTCCGGTTCTCCTCAGCAAGTCCCGACCAGCATCGCGTCTGCCACCATCTCTGCCACCAATGCATATGTCCCCAGCATCACTGCAATGTCTCCAGTGCCCTCCCGCCCAGCGACTGGTCCCGCTTCTGTGGCATCGCAAGTACAGAAAACAGAATCTTCTGTAGTTCCCGCAGCGACGACTCAGCAGCAGTCCTTCATGCCCTATGACACACAGGCCAATGCCTCAGGCCCAGTCGCTACACTTGCCAACCACGCCAACCGGTCCACCAATATGGAAAGACTGAGCATGCTCGCCGAGCTTCAGAATCCAGCCACCACGTCTCTGAACAGTAATGTGGTGGCACCACGGCCAAAATATCCCGTTCAGTACAACAACTTGCTTCCCGCAGCCCAGAACGGTCCGTACAATCACCCGACGGGCAACCTCAACCGCCAAGCAGTAGTGGGAAACATGGCACAGAAAGTGGCACAACTCAAGAACTATCTTTTCCAGAACTACGACCTTCACCAACTGGTTGCCGTACATAGATTGCTGGCGGCCCAATCAGCTCGACAGGCCGTCCCTGACTTGGCATCATCTCCTGTTGTTGCAGGCGCTAGGCCGCATCATGCTCCGCAGAATTTAGTTGGATTAGGGAGTAACAATAACGCGTACAACAACTCATTAAAACGGTCCTATTCTGATCTCGACAGCAACGTCGATTTCACCCCTGCTCATGCTAATGCAAGACGAGCCACTGTTTCCCCCATATCCCGCCACTTGTGAGTAACCCACTCTTCTGTACTCCCCATACAACCCGTCTTTAATCTTGTTCATGCCTAGGCAACAAAACGGGCGGTCTGATCCTTACATGCAGCCGCAGCCGCAGCCGCGACCTCAGGCAGTTTGGTGAGCGTCACACCTACCTTTGATTTCCTACACCAACTAACTTTATCCATACAGCCGGAATCCTGAAGTCATCGCCCAGCCTGGAACCCTCGCTCAGTTTGGCAGGAACGACTTCCGACAGCCCTTTTCTCCTTCTCTCACGCAGGAAATCCCCCAAAAGCGCTTCCAACTCCAGCTACCGCCCCAGCCTTACAACTATACGGGAGTTGCAGACTCACTCAGTCCACCCCCAGTACCCACCAAGCGAATTCCAGACACGATGACAATCGAGGTAGATGGCAAGCAGATCGTACTCCATGAATACATGCCACCAGACGGGTTATACACCTGCCGGCTACCCAACTGCGGCCAACAGGTCCAGGGAACCAAGACCGAAGTCGATAAACACCTCCGCGACGTGCACCAACTAAGCAAGCATGGGAACGTCGTCTGCCTCTGGATCGATGAAAGCGACGAGGAGGAGGAGGAGGAGAACATGCTATGCGGTGATAAGCTGCAGAACCAGAGTCTGGCGAAGCACATTTGCGAACGCCACATGCGCAGCTTGGCGGTTGACTGTGAGCTCTGTAATAATCGCCAGGCGCGCATAGATAACATGCCGCGTCATTTGAAGTCCTGCAAGGTGTTCCATCAATGTTCCCCGTATTTGCAGAGCCAGATATGGAGCTTCCTCCTGCCTAATAAACAGTTTCCGGGTTTGGACAGCTATAGGGAGAATAATAGGCAGAGGACAGAGTAGGTTGCGTGTGTGCGTGCACAGATGGTGGATAGTGTTGAAATATTAGTGCATTTCTTTCCCCTTTTTTTCCTTTTCTTTTTTCTATTTAACTGACTTGCTTCCGACCTTTACTGGGCTAAAGGATCAACTAATCATTCATTCAATTACTGAGTCTTTCCTTTTTTTCCCTCTCCATCATGTCTCACCCTTCATCTATAGCCATAATATGTATAATAGCAGCATCTTCACTCAATACGTTCCTCAAATTACTTTTTCTTCTTTTCTTGCATACATACATACGTGCCAGGTTACATACATCGTAGACAGCGACAATATACTCTATAATTACAATTTTGTGGGCAAGAACGAAAAGAAATCAGTCTAGATGAGGGGGCGCCAACGCCAACAAGCTAAAGTAGATGCTATTGGTCTCAGTCATGTACTTGGACCTAATCACCTGCACCGCATCCTAGAATGGGAACCATGGCGAGGTAAGCAAATTGGTGCCATCCTTCACAAGAAACTTGGAAGCGCACATACCTGAAGTAACTCACCACACTCTCCTCTGTCAACCGGACCGCGGCGGGTTCCATCCAGTTCAACAAGCCTCATCTTCGTTCCTCTCTTTGTCTCACCTCCAGCCTTCGTCTCCCCTGCCGCTCCACTAGCCTCAGCAACCGACCGGGCCCCACTCCCTCCCACCGGCGGCGGGACATTCACACTCACTTGTGCCGCCCGCGCTGCAGTCCTAGCGGGTGCCTCTGGCGCAGCGACGAACGCTGAAAAGTGAAGTTCCGTGTTCAGGTCCTCCGGGATCGCCGACTGGCCAGTCGACGCCAACTCTTTGTGAATCTTCGCGAAGAGTGGCGTGGTTTCGAGTGCCTCGGCGCGTTCGAGTGGGGTCTTGCCTGGGGATTGAAGAAGGATGGTTAGATTAGTTGGGAAATGGAAAGGAGGAGGGGCGTACCTTTGCAGGACTCGATGAACTGGGCGAGTGCACTGTTTGGGACGATAGTCACATCCGACTATATACAGCTAATTAGACTTTTCAAAAATACAGCTGTGTTATGAGTTGGCATACGTTCGCAAGGGCGTGAATCAACGCCATGGTTCCACAAGCGTTGCCGATCTGCGTTCCATTCCCCAATCAACCCCACCATCCATCTCGTCAGACAAGCCAGAGATAAGAAGATAAAGTAAGAAAAACACACACCCGCTGTTTGATCCACATCAGAGTATCGTCCAACAATGGTTGACCCTTCTTCTCGATCTCATCATCTTCAGCTTCATGCTTCCTCCGTGTCGCCTCGTCTAAAGGGAAGAGGAGTATCACAGCTTTCACGGGCTGCGGGATCATCTCTAGCAGCTGTTTGCGTATGTACAATGTTCCAAGGTAATAAAGAGACGCCAAAGTGAGTGCGAGTAGACTAGGAAGGGAATAAAGCGTTTACCTCATCGTCAAACCCGTACACCTCATGGAAACACATCTGTGAAGTGACCAGCCCCGCCTTTTCTGCCCACTAACCGAGTTAATAGATACACAAGATCATCAATCGCTTGCACTCTCCCAAAAAGATAAAATCACACACCCCATTAAACACCTATTCAACGCCGAGATTAATATCATCAATCAACCACATTAGAAGAAAAGGTCCACACTTCTGGGTTACTCTCCAACGGAATCCAGCGTGAGTCGACCATCGTCACAGTATTCGTTGTTACTATTTGTCGTCGAAACTGTATGACCAAGGGGAGCGCAGATCCACCCGATTAGATTAAATTAATATTATTGGATTGACCGCTCATGACGTAATCTCGACCGCACAAATGACTGAATTATTACGTAACACAACAGCAACTTCCTGCTGCGCATTTGTTTGAGCGATACACAAGAGGTTTTCTGAGATACTTATGTACATTATGGTAACAAAACAAGACAGGAGAAAAGGAAGACAGGGGCAGTAGGGTAGTTGGAATAGATTTTGGCGTTTTGGTTTTGGTTTTACTTGGACTAGTACTACAAGCACGGAGCGACAAGGACCAAGAGAGTAAAAAAGAGGCAAAAAAAGAGAAATCAGTTTGTCCTTTGGGTGATAGGCTTTCTTGGTTTTAACAAGCGTTTTTTCCGTTATCACCGCTGAGATGTGAAATGAGAGTCCTTATTTCTGCAGACGAGCCGCAGACGAGCCGCAGACGAGAAACCGGGATAGCCGTAATTTCCTGATTCCATTCCAGTCAAGTCCCACGACAGAACGAAACGAGAGAAAAAAGGTGAAAAAGAGGGGAGAAAAGAAATAGCTCTAATCCCCTCCCTTTTTCACCCCATTCACTATTCACCATCCCAAAGGCATTCCACTCCCTGGTGTAAAACTTGGAAACGAGCACAAGGAAAAACACGACAGATAGAACCGTTCCTAAAAAGACTCGAGAGAGGGGGATATTCCTTTCTTCCTCCAATTTCCCTTGCTCGGGTTACAAAGTAGTTTGTTAGCAATGACTTGATGATTCCAATAGACTGGATGCGTAATCTGTACTTCAGGGCTTGAGGGTTTATATCGCAAAAAGATTTCAACCATCTTCTGCCATCATTAGATATCGTCCCAAGCACGAAAAACGCCACCACTCACCGTTCAAATTCAAAGATCAAGCCTCCACATGTCCCAACTCCAACCAAAGATGAGGACAACAAACGAGAAACAAGCCACTCAGAACGTGAACCAAGGGAGGGGAGGAAGGGAGGGGGGGGCCAAAAGCGCTCCACATACACTGCATGTGTACCCACACAAAAACGCTCCAAGCGTTCACGGGTCGAGTTTCTCGCCACGGGCCAAAACACGTACAACCCTATTGTTGCTCGGACGTGACACCATTTCCATCATGGCCATCACGGCCGGGGGTCTCTCCACCAACCCACCACCAGCGCCTGCTGAGCCCGCATTAGGCCCATTCCCACTGGTGGCATTTCCACCTCCTGACCCCCTCTTTCTACCGTGTCCATGTCCATGTCCATGGCTATTACCATGCGGTCCTCTCCTCCCTCCCCTCCCCTCGTCCTCCTCGCCATTACCACAATTGGCACCGGCACCTCTACCAGGAGCAGCAGCCTCAATCTCCAATATCTCAATCCCAGCCTTGGCTGCCCAGTGTGCCACAAGCGTTCCCGCGGACCTCGGTTCAAACTTGTTCCCACCATGGGGTATAGGAGCAGGCAGAGGCACAACAGGCGTGTTGGGCGTAATCGCTGAGTTCGGTTCATTATCGGATAATTTGAGTGAGTTAGATTGTGGAGAGGGGCCAGGTGAAGTAGAAGACCCCGAGGGGGACAATACGGCTAGAACAACGCGCGGTTTCTTGGCGTTATCGGAGCCATCTTGGTTGTTGTTGGTAGTGGTAGTAGTAGTAGTGGCAGTGATAGGAGAAGTAGGAGGTGCAGTACCGAGAGTAATGTTGGGATTCTCCACTTCCCAGCGGGCGCAGCAAATTGTGCGGCGGACCCACTCTGGAGAAGGCTGTTCTGCTTTATCGGCTGAGGACTGGTCATCCGCACTGTTGAATGCGATCTTGTCCCAGTATACATATGCTTCATCGCGCTGCACCCTAATCCGTGGGTTTGTTCCAACTTGAGCTTCTAAGATCCGAGAAGCTGCCCGCGCACGCTGAGCGAGGGAAGTAGTGCCTTTCTTGAGCAGATCAAGGGTGTTGAGTGCTGTTGTTCGAGAGGCGTTATTAGACACAAACACCAGGTGCAAATGGAAAACGAAGTGACGTACCTTCAAGAGGTACAATGATGACTGCTTCTTCAGTATCCTTGCACCATCTCTTGACTTGATATAAAGCATGAACCAGCACGCTTGCATCAACCACGATGACATCTATATCCTTGCGCACATCACGGCCTTCATCATCACTCAACTTCTTCCCCGTAGCATGTTCCTTATCCTCACGTTCTCTACTCGGCCCATTCTTCCTCGGCAACAAGGCACCAGAAGGCGCTCCAGGCACCACCCTACCAGCAGCACCCGCCGCAGGTGCACGCTTGTTCTGAGCAGCGGCGGTGGAAGTCTGAATCCGCAACCCCTGGTGCGAGGCCGTAGATGATTGATGACCGGTCCCATTCGGCAGCGTAGTGGCGTTCCCACCAACCCCCACCGGTGCCTGTCTCCGCTCCCTCCAACTACCGCCCCCCGACGGACCCCACGCAGAGACTTGAGCACGTCCATGTCCGCTCCGCGCAACGCTCTTCTCTAGTTGCTCGACCTGGTGATTCAAGAATGCAGCCCCTAAAGCACGGGACATGGCTAGCTTATTCGCGGTGACAGTGGTTGGTCCCTGGCGTACGTGGCGGTTATTAAGGGCGGTCAGGGCATCCATTGTGAAGAGAGTCAAAGTTCAGTGTCAGTATGAAGGGTATTGAGAGAGATGCGGACCTTGTCAGTCATGTCGTATAGAAATGGGATGAGTAATTCCCTGTCACAACCGCTGCCACCGCTTCGCCTCCACACAGCTGACTAAGCAAACAGCCTCCCGCGTAATTCAGATTTGTAATCTGTCATGTGCCACTACACCGCTTACATTCTTCGTTCTACGTGTTATATCTAGGTATGACAACTTTAAAGCAATTATAGATATAGATCCACGCCACCATAATGATATAATGTGAGTAAATAAAAAAGAAAATAGAAAAGACATTCAATTCAAATTAATCCTCCGTCTTTTTCCCCGATTAGCGCCACCAGAGGCAGCCTGGGTTTTTTTTCGCTTCGGGCCCGCTGTGCCCGCAGCGGTTTGAAGCTGTTGTAGAAAATTTTTCGGCGTCATATCCTTTGTGACTTTCTTGATCAAATCCATATTCAGAACGGCAAGTGGATGCTCGTCTTTCAAGTGCTCCGATCCACAACCATCAAGGTCAATCTCTGCGGGGAACGCCACCACCACCCTCAACAAACTATACTTCCCTGCTTCTCCACACTTTTTCGGGAGCTCAACGAGCCTCTTTAATGTCTCCTTCACGAGGTCCGGGCTTCTAGCGGGGGAATATGATTCGTTGTTCTATTGGGAACCCAAAAAAAAAACCATTTCATCAATTCAATAAGCATGCAATGCGGCGTTAAGCCAGCCCCCCTTTTCGTCCCCTCCCTACACTAACCTTGTCACGAAAGAATTTGCATGGAGTCACGCTCCTAACCGCACTGGCAGTCCTCTCCTTATTCAACACCTTCTCCTTTGACAACTTTGCCTGCAATGCAACCCATAAGAGTTCCCCTCCTCGTAGCCTCAGCACAAACATCGCGTCAGGGCCCATCATATTGTGGGGGAAACACACGGGCGCGCATAACCGATGGTTCAGCCACTCCAGTGTCATATCCGTCCTTTCCGCATCCACACCAAGTTCAACGCTCGGTCCGGCATAACGCGAGTACCTCACCGCTCCCTCCTCCACCACCCTCGTAGACCCCACATAATACAGGGAAACCAGCTTGGCTTCGTGCCTAGCCCACTCCGGCGCTTTACCCCAAAACTCGAACACGTCCTTGGGCTTCCTCGGCGTTGAAAACAGCAAACCAATGATATACACCACAAGATTCTCAAACCCATTCCCCCTCCCAAACGGTCCTGTAGCCATACTCTCGTTACTTCTTTGCGACGTCTCTCTGTCAATTTCCATCGACATATGCCCTGAAGAACTGGGACGCGGTTTTGAAGGAGAATTCTCCCAGATCCTCGTGACAAAATGCTTATAGTTATAGTCCAGCGCGTGTTCGGCATTCAGCCAGTGATTCATGGAGAGCAGAACGAGGGGCTCATCGATCTTGAGAGACCCAGCATCAATCCGCGCAAACCCATATGTCACGAATTCCAGCTCGTCAGTCCCGAGTGGCCGTGGAGGGTCCGATCGCACGAGGTAGTTCACTACCATGTCATAGATCATTTGCCGATTTTGTGGACCTATTTCATCATGCGCATTACGTTCAGCACAATTCAAAAGATAAAGAGGAACGAACAAAACAGACAAATGACAAGATGGGAAACGAGAGGATAGGATGAAAGAAATTGAGTATCGCTTACTGCTTTCCAACTTTTTGAAATTTATCTTGTACCGGTGTGCAATCTTGAATGGAACCGGTCCCTCGGCCTCCACCAAGCGCCCCGCATCCGTTGGCTCGAACCCTGAGAACACCTTGATGTACGCATTGAGAAGCGAATGAGGCCGTCGAAATCCATTGGCGAGTAATTCAGTGATGTATCCCTCGACGAATCTATGCCTATAAACCACCCCCCCACAACAAAAAGTTCAAAACAACCGCACGCCCACACGGTAGAGACACGACATCCTAAGCAAACGTAGAAGAGTTGCCACCACACCGACAATACTAACCTCCCACGTAACCAATAAAACATCCTATCCAACAACCGTTTTCCTTCATTCGTCTCTGCAAAGTCTTGAGGGAGGTATCTTTCAACCCAGGCGAACATTTGTTCCCGGGTAAGGAATGCACCAGTATCGGAACATTCCCTATATTGAGACTCTTTCATGACGGCCGAAGCCATCATAGAGTCTATGTGGTTTTTAGAAATGCCAGTCCCCGAGATGATGAGGGAGACTCCATGGCTAGACGTCTGTGTTTCCAATGTGCGCACTAGTTCGCGAAGAACGGGGCGAGGTGATGTTGTCGATTCAGAGGGGAGAGAACGAAATGCATCAGTAAGTTGAGTTGCAGCAAACTGCGCCTCATCAATTACGCAAAATATGGGCAGCGTCCCTGACCCAATATGTAACGTCGAGAGATAAGATCTCAAGTTTCTAAGGAGCTTTTGAGTCATATTGTCAATGAACGTATCCGCTACTGTGTTGAGTTCTTCTGTGAGAGTATCAAATATGTCCCACGTTTTTCCTTTGTCAAGCAGACGAGGGCATAGCTGGATAACCAGCCAGCGGTATCTGTACAGATTCACGTCTTCTTCCGAGATCAACCATTTAGGCGGGAGGTTTTGCATAGCCAAAATGAACTCATTGAACACAAGCAACCGAGCAAGAAGGACCTGGCGGAATAACCTCCCTGCAATGTCTCTATTGACGTTCAACGTCTTTTCATATTTGCGTGATTCAGGAGTGGGCAGGGTAGCCGTGAAGTTCCGGTCTCTTGGGATGGATGTTTGTATTGTACGTTGGACATCATGCGAGCCAAGTCGGCTGGAGTCGACTAGGGAGGTGAAGTAGAACCCCCAATGTTGACACAATCCTTCAAGCAGAAGTCGCGTTTTTCCTGAACCGGAGGTGTTCACCAAATGCCTGCAAAACAACAAAAAACGGAAACAACAACACGACATCCATTGAACATCCAACGTTGACATAAACAAAAAAAGACAGAAAATAAAAATTAAAAAAAAAAAAAACTTTAAGAGTACTTACGTATGTTTATCCGGAACGAACACGTTTTCCAACCTTTCCAGCAGCTCTGAACTACGGGTTGAACCGAGATCGTGGAGAAGTAGGTTTGGTTTTCCATATTTTTCGTCCAAGGCCGGAAGACACAACTTGGTCAAATGAGTTATTGTTTTCGAGTCTAGTTCAGCTTCGAGTCTGGCTGGTAGTGTCCATGTAGGGAAGCTGATCTCGCCCCTCACGAGATTTGCGATAGATGGCCTTATCTTGCTCAAAAACGGCTCCAGACGATTCATATTCTCCTCTTGCGACTCAGGAAAATGCGAACCACCTATAAACCTATCCAATGGCCATCTCATAATCCTATTATACTTGCCATCCCTGTATGACTGTTTTAGCGTCCTGAACAGACTTTTGCTGCTCTTCAACGCGTCAATGCACGCGCTGCGCAGAGCAAACTTAGGAAGGCGTTCCTTCCAGAGTTTCTGGAGGATATCGGAAGCTTCGTCCAACGTGAATTTAGTATGGCTGTTGATGGACCGCCTCTTCGTCAGGGTGTTGTTACGCGTTTTATACCGCTTTGAGGATCTGATGAGGGGCATAGCGACAATAATATGGGCAGGTTGGAGGAGGGAGAATTTGAAATCACTGCAGGATATACAGCGACCAAGTACCCAGGTTCGCTGATAGTTCAACGCGTCTGACTATGGAGAGACTAACAGTGTAGCACGGGAACTGGGAGAGTCGTGGAATCTACTAATTAGTAATTACGAGTCCAAAGTTTACTAGGGTTCGTTTATTAGCTTGATTTTTTCACACGCGAAAGCTGCAGGCACGGTTTTTGCTTATTTGTCTATGTATGATTTGTTTGGTTTTTATGATGATTTGAGCAAATTGATGCAATAGACAAAATTCAAGAATTTATCAATCAACTTCATGAACATAACGTGATCCTTCGTGATCCACGTGATCACGAATTATTCACAAAGCATGCATGAATTAAGCACATTGTGCACTCACTACATAATCAGCACTGCCACCCTTATCTAATCATCATGCACAGAGTGCTCAGCATGCCCAGCATGCATGGAATGAACAAGGTGCTAATGCAGACCAAATAATAAAATTCCACTTTGGCTTTTAAAAGAAATGATTTGCATGAATGGCATGCATAAAGTTTACATGTAAATCAGGTAATAATAACTACAGAAATTCATGCACAGAGTGAATGTCAAAATTATACACTCACAAATAATTGAAGACATCTGTCAATAAAGCAGATATACAATCATTGATTAGATAGTGAGGATGATGACAATCTTGTTCTGTCATAAGCAGAATCAAGTTACTATAAGATCATCACTCACAGTTGACATGACAAGAGAATGTAACTGTCCAACAGACAAATCATTCTCATACTTGACATGACATGTGAAAAGGATTGATAAACCACTTACTCAGCATATTCACATGTCTGACATATTGTGTATTTTTCTTCTATTCTTATACCTGGTCTGTAGTGTATAAAAGCCATGTATTCAGTAGCTAGAAAAATAATGAACTTTGTTCTCTCAATTGTCAAGCCTTCACCTCCTCTTGAAACATTGCTACATGCTACTCTATCTTGACACCACTCTAGATTGTAAGTGAAAGTCTTACTTAACTAGCTGCTGCATGTTGCTGTTGTCATCCTCTCAACAGTGAACATTGTGCATGGAATGAACATGATACAAATACATACTGGCAACAACAGTTATCAAAGCCTGAAAATTTTATTTGTGACATTCTTCCCCCAGCACCATTGACCCCTTCCTGTGTTAGAATAGCTGCCCTTAAGGCACTAAAGTATTGGACCAAAAATAGTTATTAATAGTTCAATCTAATCATAGCTAGTCAAGTGCTGTCCATTATACCATGGACTCCCTGGAGATAGACTGTGGATATCTATGAATATCACAGTAACATCATGCACAGCTACTCCAGGTAAATGCACATGTAGAATATTGGTCCATGCACATACTCTTGTACAGTATAAAAGAGGACCATTCAGCATCCTAGCAATACAAGTTCTCACAGAGCTTCTAGAGTAGCATAAGCAGCTAAGCTAACTGGTAAGTTGGCTTCCTAGCTACTAGCTTCCCTATGGGATTAGCCTAGTGCTTTGTGCAGGCATTCCAGACTGGGCAACTCCCATTGGGAGCCAGTCTTCTCAACAGGTTATGGCCCCAATGCCTGTAGCTTGGGAGAATTGAGAGAGGAAACTCTCTCCCCTCATCATCCCCCTCACTCTCAAGGAGCTTGGGATTGTGAGGGACAGTAAGCTCACCACTATCATTGGCAATGCCCACTGTTGAGACTGGGAGGTCTCTTACTCAGTGTTTCAAATTGCAAGCCTGGCACTGACCAAGGTTTTTTGCTAGATCTTTTACAAATCTTCAAATAAACCACTTGGTATGCCTTCCATCACAATAAACTCCTATCACAACTTCAAGGTCCCTATCCCAGAGCCAACCACCAATGGACTCATCAAGTCCATCACCACCAGACTGCTCCTGTCAAAATTATACGCTCTCAAATAATTGAAGACATCTGTCAACAAAGCAGATATGGAATCATTGATTAGATAGTGAGAATGATGACGCTATTATTCTGT
>KZ302381.1:0-15834 GCA_002554575.1 Amanita thiersii Skay4041 | reverse complement strand
TTTTCTAGTTTTAAGACTAGATGTTCTTTCCCTTTTTGTATGA
The DNA here is from genome assembly GCA_002554575.1 of Amanita thiersii Skay4041. Taxonomy (NCBI): domain Eukaryota; kingdom Fungi; phylum Basidiomycota; class Agaricomycetes; order Agaricales; family Amanitaceae; genus Amanita; species Amanita thiersii. The sequence goes on along the minus strand of KZ302381.1, from coordinate 15,791 downwards.
ATCCTTCTGGTTGATTCATGTAGATCTCTTCATTTAGAGTACCATAAAGGTAGGCATTTTTAACATCCAGCCCAGAGATGTGCCATTTTTCAAGGGCAGCAAGGGTGAGTATGAGATGAACAGTCTTGTATCTGATGACAGGAGAAAAGATTTCATTGTAGTTGATTCCTTCAACTTGTGAGAAACCTTTGGCAACTAGTCTTGCCTTTTTTCTTCCATCGGATTTTTTGTTAAAAACCCATCTATTCTTAATGATCTTTTTGCTGTTGGGCAGTGGCACAAGTTTGTAGACATTGCAGCTTTCAAGGGCTTTGATTTCCTCTTTACAAGCTTCATACCAAGCATCTTTTTCGGATGGTGGTAGTTTGGCAATGTCTCTGAATTGAATGGGGATGTTGTCAGGGACAGCTGCTTTGAGCAACTTTTTGAGTACAAAAGTGACTCCCCCATTACCCAAGAAGTGGGCTTTTTGGGTTAATCCCATTTTGTCAAAGTTCATCACTTCAAGCCATGTCCTTGTGACATTATCTAATTCATTCAGGTTGATCCCAATATCTTTAAGTTTTTTAGGAAGGGATCTTCTTTGTTCACGAGGGTTCTGAGTTTTGTCAGAATGTCCAGTTTTTTACTGCTACCTTTGTCAGGTAGGCCCCTTGTGATAGAAGGTTGTTTTTTAGAGGCTGTTTTCCTCATGGTGGAGAGTCCACCTTCTGGTTGCCAATTCCTTCAGTTCTGTAAATCTCAAAGGATTTTGGAGGGGACACATTGTTCCCCATAGATGTTACCAGGTCTGATAGGAATATTCCTGGTTCTCTCAGATCGCCTGAGGGGTGGTGTTGGCAGGCATTCTGGTTCATCTGAGGAGTAGTGATTATTGCTTTCCTCAGCATTGGAATCATTGGGTTGTGACGAATGATGCTCTTGCTCTTCGGTGTGAGAGTAGTCAGACACAGGTTCCTGGAACCCCTCTTCATTTTCTGATGAGTCAGCATTGGATTGAGATTCAGATTTGTCCTCATCTTTTGGTTTGTACATGTCTTCAGATTGGTCATCCTTTATTGAGTCAGGAAGATCATCATCTGAGGAGTCAGTTTCAGATCGGTTAGAGTCTGAGAACTGTTGAGGTTGAAAAGAATCATCATCAAGTGTGGTGACAGTGTCCTGTTGTATGTTGTCATTTGTTACGATTTCTCCTTTCCTTTCCTTTTCTTTTCTTTGTTATCACCCATTCCTTAGACGCCCAGCTACTGTAGATGTGCACTTTCATTAGCACCTGTCTAGATGCGCATCTCTCTCTTTGGCACTATAACCCAAGTGCGTGTCTCCCTCATTCTGATTCTTAGAGGTTGATGGTTCGAGCTGGCCTTCGGCCATTCTTTTATTCCTTTCTCATATTTCATATCATTGTTGTAGCTTGTTTATCCTTTAGCTCTTTGATAGTTGTCCTACTGTACAGTTTCAATAGAGTCTCGCTTTACTGCCTTATTCTTCCTCAATCATTGGAGAGTGATGCCTGAGGGAACTGTAGGATCACGGCATAGGTTGTGCAGTATGAGTTCTAACATAATCAAAGAGCTAACTGTACTCACCCATTGAGACCGTCTTCATGCAAGACTCATCTCTCTTTACCTTCTTGTCACTTCCAAGGCATGCTTGTGCCCCCCATCTCCCACATCGTAGAATTGGAGGGTGTCCCACATCCATGGCATCCCATTTTGATTGCCTAATCACAGGCACCAATGACCAAATCCTAATCACAGGATCCCTCAACCTCATTTGACGTGCCCAGTGCCTCTTTTCGACCCAGAACCGTTATGGCTAGTGGAGAAAGACTAGCGTAACTCACGGAGCACAGTAGGATCTTGTTCTAGGCATACCCTTGTGCTGGTACCCTCCTTGAGAGAAGCTTGTTTGCTCACTGCCTTGCGCGCCTTCGACATCAAGCTTACAGTATCTCTTATCAATCTCCCATCACCTAAAGCACTGACTAGGGTCATGTGCCCGCGCTAAGGTTCTATTAGTCCTCAACACCTTCACACATATTCACATTCCATCTTCAACCTCTCCCCACTGCCCATCCCCCTCCTGAACAATGGATCTGTTGTTGTATTCATTGCTCCCCTTTTATTACCTATTCCACATCTTATTCTACCCCCTTCAGATGATGGTCGGCGGTGCCGGTGGTGGCACCAATGATCCAGATTGGTCCCTTGAACAAGCCTTGACACAGATCCAACAGCTGCTTGGTGCTGTGAATAATTTACAGCACACAATCGCGCAACAAGGGCAAACAATAGCCCAGTTGCAAGCACAGGCAGCAGTCCAGGCACCAGGACAAATGACGACACCCAGAGGTCCTAAGATGGCCACACTGCCAATCTATGACAGCACTATGACCACATGTGAAGGTTTCATTAACAGCTGTCAGCTATACATGTCTGCAAAACCTCAGGATTTCCCAACCCTACAAGTAAAAATCACCTGGGTACTGGGGTTCATGCAAACAGGCATGGCACAAATGTTCCGAGATCATTTCCTGGTATATATGTCGACTCTGGAGTACTGCACACAGTATTTGGAATCTAGGGAGGCAGATCCAATTGAACTACTCTACAACAACATATATAAAGCATTCAGCGATCCAAATAAACAAGTGACCGCCATCCAGGAAATCACTACCATTAAACAGGGATCGAAAACTGGTGAAGAGCATGTTCAGCTCTTCAAACAATGTTACATGAGATCAGGTTATGGCAAAATAGCAGGGATACATGAATTTAAAAGATCCCTCAATACTCCATTACTCGATAAATGCATGGCCATTCCGGATCTCCCCAATACCCTCAAAAAATGGTACAACCTTGTAATCAGACTAGACTGACAGTGGAGACAGACAGTTGCTGAACGAAAGATTTTTGCTGCTCATGGAGGTGGCAGCACCGGTGGGCAAACCAGCACAATGCAACATGCTGGTCAACAGGGACAAATGCAAGCCAACAATCAACAACAAGGCTTTAACCAACAAGCTCAAAGAAATTGGCAAGCACCAGTAAACCAACAACAACTGCAACAGTGGAGACCTCCAGCACAAACTGCACCGAGAGATCCAAATGCCATGCAGGTGGATCGCAACTGTGGTCCTCTCCGGTGCTACAATTGTGGTCAAGCTGGCCACATGGCTCACATATGCCCAAACCCCCGGTCTCAACAGACACGCTTAATGAGCGCATGGAATAGCAGCACAGATGCCGATAGAGAGGAGCTATGGAGGATGATGGGCAGAGGAGTACAGGCGGGAGGTGGTGGAGCCTGCAACAATGAGGTACCAGTGACAGTCCCGGCTACAATTGCAACAGTTGCACAAACGCCGGTTGTTCCATACAACCCCCTGGGTTTTCAGTTTGGCCAATGAGCAGCTTCGGCTCAGAGGCCTCGGACATTTCGTGTATAGACAATGCACTATGTATAGATTACATCATGAGTGACAATAAATCCTTGTTTCACAAAATCAGAAGCAAACCATTGAGAACTGACAACAAAGGGTTAAGAACTTGGACTGGCCCCTGGGTAACCAGGAGGATATGGAATGAGGATTGAGCGGAGGCAATAAGAACTCTTCAGCAATATTCTCACAATAAAAGGATTAATGAGGTTACAGGTTCACTTGTAGACGAACTAAATTCTCTAAGTGAACAAGACGCACTAATGGCCATTTACGAATTAAAACAGAAACCAACAGTTGTCCGGACAATGGGCAATAATCAAATGGACATTAAATGCATAATTTCAACCACTGACACCTTGGAAACCTTTGAAGTGAAGGCATTGCTGGATAGTGGATGTACCGGCTCATGTGTCAACAAGGAATTCATTGAGAAACATCATTTGAATACCACCCCCTTACCACAACCCATACCTGTATACAATGCGGACGGCACCAAAAACAATATTGGTGTATTAACACATAAGATACAATTAAGGGTTAAAATTGATGACCATGTTGAACTTATGGACTTTAGCATTGCGAACATCAGCAAAAACGAAATCTTTCTTGGTCATGATTGGTTGAAATACCATAATCCCAAGATTGATTGGAAAAATGTGACACTAGAGTTCTCAAGATGCCCTGGTGCATGCCAGAAGAGAAGCGTAGTAGGCAGTCCAGAAGAGGAAGTGCTGGACAAGATAGATTGGGATGAGATGGAGGAGGGAGATCACCTCCTAGCGGTTCAGATTGGCCAGGAAGAATTGCAGTTATGGGCTTACCAATTGAAAGCAGGGCAACTAGCAGAACAAGTTTATGTTCCACAGACTTCACAAGAACTTAATGCGAAGTTACCAATGTATTGCCTCCCTTTTAGAAAGGTGTTTGAGAAGAAAACCTTCAACCAGCTACCACCGAGAAGACCTTGGGATCATGTGATTGAGTTAATCCCAGGATCTAAACCTCTGGATTGTAAAATTTATCCCATAAACCCAACAGAGCAAAAACAGCTGGATGAATTCCTCAGAGAAAACCTTGAGACTGGCTGCATTCAACCTAGCAAATCTCCCATGGCTTCCCCTTTTTTCTTTGTAAAAAAGAAAGACAGATCCTTACACCCTGTTCAGGATTACAGAAAACTGAACCAAATGACAATCAAAAACAGATATCCCTTACCTCTTATCAGTGAGCTCATTGACTGACTGTCAGAGGCAAAGTATTTTTTGAAAATGGATATCTGCTGGGGGTACAATAACATAAGGATTAAAGAAGGGGACGAATGGAAAGCCGCATTTAGGACAAATTGTGGACTATTTGAACCGCTTGTCATGTTTTTCGGGTTGACGAACTCACCAGCTACATTCCAAACAATGATGAATGATATCTTCAGGAATGAGATAGCCAAAGGTTGGATGAGTGTCTATATGGACGACATTCTCGTCTTCACCAAAACCTTAGAAGAACATGAGCAGAGAGTAGCGCAGGTATTAGCGAAGTTGGAACAACACCAACTATCTCTTAAACTGGAAAAATGTCAATTCAAGAGAACTGAAATCAAGTTCCTTGGATTAATAATATCTGCAAATACTATTTGAATGGACCCAATAAAGGTGAAAGGAGTAATGGAATGGCCCGCACTGACTTGCAAGAGAGAAGTGCAGCAGTTCTTGGGATTTTGTAACTTTTACTGCTGGTTTATTGAAGGATTCGCCAAGATAGCGAAACCACTCACTAAACTGACCAGTAAAGTAGACTGGCAATGGGGAAAAGACCAATGGGATGCATTCCATGGTCTTAAACAATGAGTCACAACCCAACCAATACTAGTCATCCCTAACACCACTGCTCCTTTCCAGATCAAGTCGGATGCGTCAGACTTTGCCCTTGGAGGGATTCTATCTCAACAGCAGGACGATGGCACATGGCAACCCATAGCATACATGTCCCACTCATTAAATGAAGCTGAGTGCAACTATGAAATCTATGATAAAGAAATGCTCACAATAATGACATGTTTCTATGAGTGGTCCCATTACCTTAAGGGAGCAGAAAAGGAGATCGAAGTACTCACTGATCACCAAAATCTCACTTACTTCAAAAAACCACAAAACCTTAACCGTCATCAAGCTAGATGGGTAATGGACCTCCAGGATTATCGATTCATCATTAAACACAGACCTGGGAAGGTGAACACAAAACCTGACTTATTATCCTGAAGAGCTGGTCATGAGAAGGGAGATAATGACAATAAGGACGTCATCCTACTAAAAGAACACTTATTCATCAGGATATATGACGACGACTGAGCTCTCCAAGAAACTGAAGACAAAATTGCTAAAATACCAAAGTGGTTTTGGGATAAACAGGTTCAAGATGCCATCGATAGAAAGGACCCAGAGTATCAGATCAATGACAGAATCATATATTGGCAAAAAAGGATCTATGTGCCAGTAAACAGGGATATCAGGGATCTCATCATCACGATTTGCCATAGTTGGGCAACCAGAGGACACCCTGGGGTAGCTAAAACAATCGAGTTCATCACTCGAAACTACTGGTGGCCTAATATGAAATCGGATGTAGAACAGTATGTCAAAGGATGCAAAGGCTGCGCCACTAATACAGTAAACCAAACCAACAAAAGAAAAAGGCGCCCTTACACCCTAATGAAATACCACCTGAACCCTGGCACATGATCTCTGTAGACTTTATAGGGCCATTACCAGAATCCAGGGGATATGACACAATTATGGTTGTGGTTGACCAGTTGACTAAGAAGGCATACTTTATGCCTGCAAATGCTAACATCACAAGCCTAGGAATGGCCATGCTCTACCGAGATTTCATCTTTAAAGAGCATGGACTACCTAGAAAAGTCATTAGCGACTGAGGTCCCCAATTCATGTTGGGTTTTACACAGGATTTGTACAAGGCTCTGGGGATACAGGGGAACTACTCTACAGCCTACCACCCACAAACGGACGGACAAACAGAGCGAGTGAACCAAGAACTAATTGAGTATCTATGGTTTTACATTAACAATCGACAAGATGACTGGGCAGATTGGCTTCCAATCGCCCAGTTCTGTCATAATAACCAATCACACCAATCAACCGGATACTCGCCGTTCATGCTCAATAATGGACGTCACCCATATACTGGAGTGGAACCCCTACAAGCGCCAACTAATGAAACAGTGGAAACATTTATAAATAAAACAAAAGATGCACTCAAAAAGGCCAAATCCTCCCTAGAAAAAGCCAATGTTGAAATGAAAAAAGCTTACAACAAAAAGAAGGGAAAGGCTATCAAGTACACCACTGGATCAAAAGTTCTACTGGATGGATCAAACCTAAACATCAACTTACCATCTAGGAAACTTGGCGCAAAATATTACGGACCTTTCACAGTAAAAGGAAAAGTAGGCAAGTCAGCATACCAGTTGGAACTACCATTACATTGGAAGGTTCATGATGTATTTAATGAAACCTTATTGAAACCGTATATGACACCTACCTCTCCTGGTCAAATCCAGAACCCCCGTCCTCCCCCTGATTTGGTTGATGGAAATGAAGAATACGAGGTAGAAGAGGTTCTAGATAGCAGAGTGCGAAGAGGAGGCCGCTTGGAGTATTTAGTTAAGTGGTTAGGATATCCAATGGAAGAATGTACATGGCAACCCGCAACGGATTTAGAAAACTCTCAAGAGAAGGTCAAGTCCTTCCATGAGAAACACCCCGCGGCACCTCGCCCAGTAGCACTCAGACAATTCAAGTTCAAATGCTATGAAAACCACACCGAACCTCAGGTATCTTGGAAATTGTTTGGTTGGGAGGATGGAAAATTTGAGAAGGAGTATTTGGAGAAGTTGGAGTGGATCTGGAGGATCTGGAAAGGTGTGAGGCAACAAGCCAACTCCTTATGATTGCGTGGGCGCAATCCTTAAGGAGGGGGTAATGTTACAATTTCTCCTTTCCTTTCCTTTTCTTTTCTTTGTTATCACCCATTCCTTAGATGCCCAGCTAGACGCGCACTTTCATTAGTGCCTGTCTAGATGCACGTCTCTCTCTTTGGTGCTATAACCCAAGTGCGCATCTCCCTCATTCCAATTCTTAGAGGTTGATGGTTCAAGCTGGCCTTCAGCCATTCTTTTATTCCTTTCTCATATTTCATATCATTGTTGTAGCTTGTTTATCCTTTAGCTCTTTGATAGTTGTCCTACTGTACAGCTTCAATAGAGTCTCGCTTTACTGCCTTATTCTTCCTCAATCATTGGAGAGTGACGCCTGAGGGAACTGTAGGATCATGGCATAGGTTGTGCAGTACAAGTTCTAGCATCATTGGTTGCCATTTCTTCAGGTATCGGAGGTAACAGTCTTGGAGATGTATCTTTGCATTTTGGAAAGAAAGATTCATCGAAGATTGCCTTTGTGCCAATGAAGATGGAGCCGTTCAATCTAAGGAAGGACCATCCCTTGGTTCCTGGTTGTAGACTGAGGTGAATCATTATTTCAGAATGAGGTGACAGTTTGTTTTGCTGTTTTTCTTTGGGTATCCAAACATGAGCAGCACAGCCAATGACACATAGGAAATCAATGGATGGCTTTTCACCATAGAGGACATGATGAGGAGATTTCCAACCCAAACATTTTTGAGGTGTTATATTGTAGAGGTATGTTGAGTGTGCCCAAGTGAATGACCAGAAAGATTCAGGCAAGCATGCTTGATGACACATTGCTTCAGATTTTTCATGGAGGGTCCTGTTAAGATGCTCGGCCCAACCATTTTGTTGTGGGGTATGTGGAGCACTAGTTTGCTTGATGATTCCTCTATCTTTAATTAGGTTGGAGAGTTCTAATGATTTGAATTCTCCTCCTCCATCAGTTCGCCATTTTCTGACTTTTGTGTTGAATTGAGTTTTGACAAGAGCAAAGAATCTCTCAGAAGCTTCATGTACTTGAGATTTCTTTCGTAGTTGTGTAGTAACACACCAACCTGAGAAATCATCCAGAAATGTTATGACATACTTTGTATGTCTGAAGCCTTCTTTAGGGAATTCCTTGACATCAGAGTGAACAAGTTCGAATGGTTGTTTCGCTCTGGACTCTGATGATGGAAATGACTTGTTCATCATCTTCCCCTTTACACAACTGGTGCAGATGCTCTCTGCTTTTGGTTTAGTCACATTGGTTGGCATATCTAGTGAATCATTTTTAAAATGTCATAGGGCTTCTGCACCAGGATGTCCTAGTCACTTATGCCAGATGTGGTAAGGGGTATTTGGAGAGTTATTCTCCATGGGTGGGAGGGTTGCTTTTGATAGCAAATGTTTGAAACCTGATACTATTTCAGTTTGTACCAGGAATAAGTTGGGATATAATCTGGATGTTTTTCCAGAGATGATTGTTTCATCATTTTTCCCAATGATTTTTACCTCCTCTTTATTTCTGTTAAAAGAGAGTCCTCCGGCAAGGAATTCTCCAAGGGAAAAAATTTGATGACCTAGTTGTGGTAGGTAATAAACAGGATATATCTTTGAGATAGTATCGCTGTTTCTGTTAATGCTGTGTTTGATATAGACCATTCCTTGGCCTAATAATTTAACTACAGCTCCCTTCTCAGCAGTTTTGATAGGGATAGGGTGTCTTAAGGCTTCATAGTTGGTGAAGTCCTTTTTGTTCATTGTGATGTGTACAGACGCACCAGAATCCAGTAACCATGGTGCATAGTTTTTATTTGAGCAAATACTACATGACACAAAGGTTTTCATATGTAAACATTTGTCCACCACTTTGGGGTGGAGTACAGCAAATAAGGCTTTTAGGCGTCTTGGATTAATTCTTCAAAAAGATAATCCATGCTGTTTTGTGTTAGTAGATTTGTTGTTACTGGGTGAGAGTACACACCTTTCATCAACAGTATTAGTCAATGCTTCGACTGTTTCTGCTTCTATGTATGTCTCTTCTGGATCTTCTCCAAGAGAGACAACATCGTCCCAATCAACGACCACTTCAGGATTGGGAGTGGTGGTGGCTTCTTGAGGCAAGGGTTCTGGAGTGAACTTTTGCTTTTTTGTGACAGGGTAGTCTTCTGTTGACTCAAGAAGTGGTTTTTCAGTGGTCTTTACCAACTGAATGGAGGGTTTTATACCCATCCTGTGAAGCAGAGAAATAGCTTCAGGGATGGTTTCCCAAGCACCTTTGGTTGGGGTCCCTTGATATTTCTGTGGGGGCACAGAAGGTCTACTGTCTATTGTAGACTCAGTTGAGATGTAATGAGGAACCATTGCAGAGGCTGCAAAACTCAGGACATGAGATGGTTCATCCTCATTAACCTCTTCTATTGCCGAATTGACTTTTTTCTTGGTTTGGCGACCTCCCCAGAATTTTCTTCCGGAAGAAGATTTGGAGTCAGAAGAAGGGGAAGGGGAAGTGGCTGGTTCAGATTTTTTGTTGTCCTTTCCTTTTCCTTTCTTCCAGTTAGGATCCTTCTTCTTTTGTTGTATTCCTGAGATTTTATTAATCTTAGGAGTGGGTTGACCTAGGGTAGCGGTCCTGTGCCAATCAGCAACGAACATGATTTTGATTTTATCAAAGTTGAGTTTGTTCATTTCATGTTGGCAAAGATAAATAGATACAAGATGTGGCCATTTCATTGATCCTGCATTTAAAAGTGTCATTGCTTGGTAGAACTTTGACATTTCTGCTCCTTGGGATTTAAGGCAGGCGAAAAGCAGGGCCAATTTTGAGATTTCTGCTTCAGGATTTTGGTTTCCTTTTATTTGGAATGCATAGATCTTTTGAATGTCTCTGAAAACTTGGGCGCTTCTGGCTTTATTGTACTTGGTTTCCAGATGTTTCCAAATTTCCTTAGCAGTGGTGAGATGTTTAATTTCTTTGATGATGGTGTTGGAGAGTCTTTGTTTTATGGATCCTTTGGCACCATCATTGAGGTTGTAATATTTGTCTTTGAGTTCTCATCTCTTGATTATACTTTCCCAAGATTCTGTTGGGGGGTCAGTGGAACCAGTTGGCACCCAATTGTAATAAAAGGGTTCCATTTGATTTGCCAGATCGGGGAGTCCTTCCATGGTGATTAGCCAATATCCTTTGAATTCAAGGTAAGCTCTCATAGGGTATTCCCAGAGGGTGTAGTTGGTTCCATCCATGATGGGGATGCAGTCCATTTCCGATGTTCTGATATCACTCCCATTGCCATTTAAGGCATGCATGAAATGATTTCTTTCTTCAGCTGATAAGAAGAGGCTGAAGTGATTTAAGGCTCTTTCTCCTCCTATGATCCAAACAAACATTCTTCACCTTTCAACAGAGAGGTAGCATATTCTCTCATTATGGGAAAGAATTCTGCAAGCTTTGAGAATATGCATAGCTTCATTTACAGTATATGTTCAAAAATGAACATGAATCGCTGAAGAAGGCGAGGGTCAGTGAAAATTGTTTCTTGTTGTTCTTTGGCTTGTCCTCTGGTGGTCCAAAGATTATGATTTCCATTGAGAGCATGCATTACACAATTTCTTTCTTCTCTTGAAATAAAAGATTTTTGTAGTGTGTCATGGAAGATGTCTCTTTCATGGTCTGTAATGTGCACACCATATTTGTTTAACAAAGATTTGCTTACAATCCAGATGAGGAAGTGGTTTTCCCAGATTTTGAAGAAACTGTCAATTGTGTTTTGTGGTGCATCCTTGAGGGAATCCATGATGTAAAGGATGGCATCATTAAATTCTCTTACAAGCAAGATGTGTTCATGTATCACTTCAATGTTGCCATTTAAGGCATGCATGAAGTGATTCCTGTCTTCTGCAGAAAGTTGCCAACCATAGTGATTTAGGAGTGGTTCACCACCTATAATCCAAATGAAGTAGCGATGTTTGATGATGGATAGGAAATTTATCCTAGCGAATCCATCAAGATGATCACAGGTGATTTGAGTTCTTTGAATTTCATCTGACCAGTGGTACATTGTAAGGTACTGTAAGATGACTGGTGGGAGTTGTTCCACTAATTCAAAAGGAATGTAGTTTCCATTTAGCAAATGTTGGAAATGGTTGCGCTCTTTGTTGGATATGGACCATCCATATTTTTGCAGGAGTTTGGCACCACCTTGAAGCCATGTTAGAAAGCAATTTTTGGGATCCTTCAAGAGTGGTTTCCTAAGGTCTGGGTGGTATTCAAGGTTGCGGTTGAGGGTCTCGATTTGATGTGCATGACTGCGGGCATAGTCTTGACATCTTTTGAGTCAGAGATCCTCATAACATTCCTTATGCTTTAAGCATTGAAGGATATTCCAGGCCTCGTCTTGTTCCTTTTGTGAGGCTCTTTCCTTGGCCCTCCATTGAGCAATCTGCCTATTGCGTTTCCTGTTTTGTTCCATTAGGTGGCATTGATAGAGGTAAATATGGTTGCCCATTTGTCTTCCATCGACAAATTTGCGGTGAGAAGGTGACCGGCGGGGGTGGACCGGAAATGCGTGATCACACACAACCCACACACACACACACAATCCCAATAATTATGCGAGGTTGGACGGACACTGGAAAGGTCCTCTATAAAGGCGTAGTAAACTCTAATTGAGGCGGTTGAATGGTGTGATGGGTTGTGGAGTTTATAGGAAGTAGACCAAACATCTAAGTCCCTCCGAGATAATCCAATTACACGACTGAGAGAGACCAAGTATCTCTAACCGTCACTCCAGACCAAGTGTCCAATAAACAATAGACAGAAGGCGACCAAGTGTCCCTTATGCCCAAAACTCCAGAGCCAAGTGCTCCGATAAGATCCTCTTAGTCCCAAAACTTATAGCACAACTCCAAATCACACTTAATCAAACAAGTAACAAGTCTGATTAAATCACTGAATATTCCCCCAGAGCCAATGGAAGTACTTCTACTCTCTAGCTAAGCGCTACCCCAAAATAGGAAGGTAGGAAAGCGAGGTAGAGCAGTTCTTCACCCTACCACTATCTACTGGCATGGTATATATACTACTAGCCCTCTGTGAACTCCGCCACTGTATAGTACCTATGTACAGTAGTTTACAATTTTAGAATTTGCTGGAGCCAATTGGTGGGTATATTGCCATGTCGTCCTCATGCACCACTATTTCCTACGTGTTTCGCCTTTTCTAGGAGCCGCTCCAGGAGTCCATGTGCTTTGCGAAGGCATTGCACTTTACTTCAAGCCGAGATGCCGGGTAGCAACCCATTCAAAACAATTGCCAATTGAGGCTATTGACTTTCCCAATATGGTAAGTCTGCCACTCAATGGTCATTCTGCTTCCACAGGGGGTCTTTTCACATGTCAGTGGCACCCATTCAGAGTCAGGATGGGTAGGCGGTGATAGGCTTGCTAACCACCCCTCTATCCCCTCTACTAGGTACTTTACCGGAGGTTTGCTTCTATGCCATAGTACTTTATAGGATGGCTTGTATACATGTATCTAGAGTGGTAGACTGTTATATAGTCATGGGGTATCCTTCTGTGGTCAGGAGGGGCACTAGGTCCATTCCAAATATTTATTCGGCGGGTGGTATACACTGCAGGACAGGCCCAGTGATGCCTAGCACTATGATAAACACCTGGCTTGTGAAGCTGATACACCTGTACCAAGCTAAGCACTTCCGATAAATTCAGTACCAGTCACTTGGCATCTCCGATAAATTCCACAGAGGTGAGGCGATGTCTACCTCTAGCTCTAACATTTCAGTGCAAAAAGTTGTGCTCCTTATCAGCGGTAAAGGTGGATGTGATTGTCATAGTATATGGGTGCTTTAACAGAGCGTGGTTGGTTAAGAGGACAAGGTTTGGAGATGGTCACCTTATCAATTCGCTTGGGCGATGATTTGGGAAGAATTGGTGATTCTTTATGAAACAATCACTTAGCATATGAATTGATGTTAAAGTTCTTTGATTGAACTTTATGGATTTCTTCCATGGATAGTTTGTAACCAGGGGCCATGTAGAAGAAACTGGTGCCATTGTTGGGCTGGGTCTTCTTTACTTTCTTGAAAGGGAAATGGTACATTTTTGAGGTTTGATCTGAAGCTAATTTGTTAGTTAGCTTTGTTTCTCTTAAAAAGAAGTAGTGTTTAAAGAAAGTGAAAAGAAAATGATATTATGAAAATATAATAACTAAATTAATTGTTATTATTTTGATTTTCATCATTCTCATTTTCTTCCAAAACTCCCCACTCCCCCCCCATTCCCCCAAAGCCTCCCTGTGCTGGCCAACCATGAATGTTGGAGTAGGTGGAGGTGAATTTGTCATTCTGCTTCTTAACCAGCTTGAGTTGTTCTATAAGGAACTCAAGTATTTTACTTTCCAGTGCAACATGTTTGCTGCACTCAGAAAGATAAATATATTCTGCCCCAACCAGTTGAACCAGGAGGCAGGCAAGCTGGACCATGCACACGTTGTTAATGTGTGATGATAGAGCAGAGACATCCTGCAGGAGGTTCTGCAGGAGGGGTCTGGCAGTGATGGACTCAACGAGTCCATTAGTAGTGGATTCTGGGATTGGAACCTCAAAGTTGTGGTAGGAGTTGATGGTGAAAGATGGCATACCAGTGGATTTAGTTTATAGATTTTTGAAGTCTGTAAAAAATCCTTGGTCAGTGCCAGGGTCACAATTTAAACACTGAGTAAGAAGGTCCCCAGTCTCAACAGGAGGCACAGTGAGCAAGTGACTTGCTTACTGTCCCTCACAATCCCAAGCTCCTTGAGAGTGAGGGGGATGATGAGGGGAGAGAGTTTCCTCTCTCAGTTCTCCCAAGCTACAGGCTGCGGGGCCCATAACCTGTTGAGAAGACTGGCTCCCAGAGGGAGTTGCCCAGTCCAGAATGCCTGCACAGAGCGCTAGGCTAATCCCTAAGGGAAGCTAGTAGCTAGGGAGCTAACTTACTGGTTAGTTAGTTGCTCGTGCTACTGCTAGAAGCTCTGTAAGAACTTGTATTGCTAGGACACCAAATGGTCCTCTTTTATACTGTACAAAAGTATGTGCATGGACCAATATTCTACACGTGTTTCTACCTGGGGTAACTGCGCATTGCTGTGCATGATATCATGCTGATATTCATAGAATATCCACAGTCTATCTCCAGGGGGTCCATGGCTGGACTCACAACACATGGCTAGTTATGATTAGATAAAACTATTAATAACTATCTATGGTCCGACACTTTAGCGCCTTATGGGCAGCTATTCTAACAACCCAGACAATCCCAAAGGAATAAAAAACCTGTCATTCCTAAGGATTCCATTTATGGATCCCAGACTGCAACACAAATATTAAAAGGCCCAAAGAGGACTTGGGCTAAGTCTGGAAGACTGTCTGTGGCTAGACTTATTAAACCTTGGAAACCCAAGAAAACAATTAAACAGCTAATAAATGAATCTGGTGGTGACTTCACCAAACATTTATTGTCTCTGGCTGTTGAAATTGAGAAGGACCCTAAGTTATTACAATTTAGGGATATAATGGCTCTTAAAGATCGAAATCCAACTGCTCATCAGCAATGGCTTGACACCATGAAGTTGGAAATACAGGCACTTGAAGATCAGAATGTATGGGAACTTGTAGACTTGTTATGCCCTCCATTCCTCTAGCACTCAAGGTTCAACCCCTAAGCACCCCTAGCCCCTATTTTCGATGTTTCGACATCCTTTTATTTACCTTTGTTTATCTATATGTGAATACTCACCTCTACTGCCTTTTGGACAGTTGTTTCATCTGTAGTCAATGTCGCTGACTACTACCTCGGGCTACTCTGGTCCCCAGGTTTCCTTTATCATTGCCTTACCAAGCTACTTACTCATCTGGTTACCAGTAGTAGCTATTCTTATCTTCTTACTTGTTTTACTATCTCATTTTAGTTCACCTTAACTACCACCTTTATGTATATAAGCAGTAGTTACATTGCCTAGGATTCCCTAGGCTTTCAATACAAGTATCTCTTCCACTCCCACCTCATTCTCATTGTCTGAGGATCTACCTAGAGCATCGCTCTACCTAGTGACCAGGCATATCTTTATCTTATCTAAGCCCTGGTCACCTTGCCATTGCTGCTCCCTTTGAGAGTCCTATACTTGGTCTTTGGCTTACTGCCTGAGCACTGAGATAGATGTCCCTTACAAGACTGCCCTCCAGATTGTAAACCTATAAAGTGCAGATGGGTTTATGATGTAAAAACTGATGGCCAAAAGCAAGGATGTCTAGTCACCAAAGGTTTTTCACAAATCCCAGGAATAGACTTTGATGAAACATTCTCTCTGGTTGCTCGCTTTGAAAC
>KZ302377.1:0-15948 GCA_002554575.1 Amanita thiersii Skay4041 | reverse complement strand
CAGTGAGGGGATGAGTAAGGATGCTTGGGGACCAGAGTAGCCTGAAGCAATAGTCAGTGATGTTGACTACAGATGAAACACTGTCCACAGAGGCAGTAAAGGTGAGTATTCATAAAAGGATAAATAAAGGTAAACAAAGGGATGTCGAAACATCAAAAATAGGGGTTAGAAGTGCTTAGGGGTTGAACCTTGAGCACTGAAGGTTTGGAGGGTGTAACACCTTCACATGTCATGTCAAGTATGAGAACATATTGTCTGTTGGACAACTTCATTCTCATGTCATGTCAACTGTGAGTGACAATGATTCATAGTGACTTGATTCTGCTTATGACAGAACATGATTGTCATCTTCTTCTTCATCTAATCAATGATCCTTTATCTGCATTGTTGACAGATGTCTTCAATTATTTGTGAGCATATAATTTCAACAACAATAAGGCTAGATTAGATAAGGAATAATAGGACTATAACAATGGAGATGCTGCAGCTCAAGAGTTCTATTCTTGTGTTTGCTCTTCAAACTATTCCTATTATTTCTACTGTATCTAATCTCATAGCACTAGCCCTATATTACTTCCTGTAAGGATATAACTTACATATAATACAAATATTATTCAGAAAGAATGAAAGAAAGATGTGTTGCAGCCACTTCTCAGGCTTCAGTGTTTGTGACATGTGACGTGACACCGCTTTTGGTTGGTTGGTTCACTGGTGCTGCTCGGTCACTCGCTAATCACTCACGGCTCGCTTAACGGCTCGGCTAACCAGTTCAGAACGACCTGACCCACCTGGTCATAGAATTGAGCGCCCCCTAAAACGATTCACAATTTCAAATACGGTTAAGCCAAGGACCGGATGAAGTTTCGTGGCGGCGGTGCTTCTACGGTTTTCTCCTGACTGGTAATATCACGTAATGCAGGGTTTTTGACGAGCCATACCGATGTGCTCAAACATTCGATTAATTGGAATATGCAGTAACAACGTATAAATAGCTGCTTGGGTACGAGCAAGCGACCAGAGACCACCAGGTGTGTTCTCTGTACTTTGAAGCGCACAAGCAAAACCAGAGGAAAAAGAAACAGGAAAGGCAGGCCCTCTTCTTGACGTGAGTTCAAGTTGTACTTCTATGGCGTTCCTTTACGACTACTAACTCGAACTGAAACATCACTGGCAGTTTACAGCTCTTCATATTGCTGATGCAGCTCACATACGTTCTCGTCTTCGCAATTTCTCTTTCCAGCTTGGTTCAGGCCAGCAGCGATTCGTCTTCTACTCTACCCAGCCACCAGCATTACGATGCGAGCAGCATCAAAAGTACTAGTCAGCCCTTCAAGCGCCACAAACTGAGCCAACTAGGGTACGAGTTTCGTCGTGGAAATGATCACAACTCCATGATTAAACAGGTGCGCAAAGTGTCTGACTTTCTCGTGAGCAGCGCCTTGCATTCCTAATTCGTTCATCGACAGTCAACACGGTCTATAAGACTTCGGGATGACTCTGACTGGGAAATGGTAGATGACCCAAGCTTGGAATCATGGGAAATGGTAGATAGGCCTGAGCCTACAAGTACCAGCCAGCATTCAACGAATATTCCCGAACATACTCGTAGTAAAAAGTATGTAATCTCTTTTTAGTTTTTTTTGTTTTTGTTTTCAACCTTCTGTATACTCTAACAACTCACCATGATTTGCCTTTGACTCAGCTGCGCCTTCCTTGTTACTGGCAAGGAAATTAGTCTGAGCCAATGCAAGAAAGAGGAGGGTACCGCTCTACTAGTAAATGACGTTTGCCGCGACATGGATTCATTGGACAAGAAAGAGCTGAAGCATGCCAACCGCAAAAAATTCTTCTGTTTTACACCCGAGCCATTGAAAAAAAATGACGAACATACTCGGTTTTTATTTGAGGCAAGGAGTAAAAAGGATCCGAATGCAAAGCTGTTTGTCTATAGAAGCTTCGACTACGTCGTGTTTTCAGCGAAACGCTTCTCCACCGTGAAATGGTTTGTGAACTATGCTAAATTTGCTAAACTAAAGATTCGTATTGCCGAGGCTCATAAAGAAGCGGAAAAGAAGGATCGTTCATTAGTGATGCTTCCATATTCAGATCCCCAGGAGGCAAAGCGAAAAGTGTAGCGTAGCATGGATTTCACGCATAATTACTTCAATACACACATAGTCGTACTATGTAGTACTACCGGTAGTTGAAAAAAAAAACCGAAAAAAATTAAAACCAAGTGCCAATCATAAACTATCAATCCCCCATTCCTTATTGCTTTCATATCTTGGAGGCCCATATTTATATTGTAAGTGCCTATGCAGCGGCAGCAATACACACACATAATTGAAAAAAAAAAAAGAGAGACAAGGAGACCAAGATCAAAGTGCCAACTAGATAACTACCAACTCTTCCCTTTCCTATTCCTCTCACTCAATCATCTTTCTTTGGACCAACAACCTTCTTTAACGGCGGCCCAAACCCACCATCCTCACTCCCACTCCCATTTCCATTTCCATTACCATTTCCAGTCCCATTCCCATACCCGTCAGTAGCACCTCCATTCATCCCGTGTTGCACATATCCATGTTGAGTCGCACTGGGGGGAGGAGGAGGGTTTGGCGAAGGTGGGAGGTGGTGCGCATACCCAGGAGTCGACGGTGGTGGTAATGGCGAACCAGAATGATGATGCTGATGATGAGGCGTTCCCGGAAATCCTGAAGATGGCGGTGGCGGTGGCGTAGCTAAATGACTCGAGCCAGGGGTATACGGATACCCTGCAGCAGCACTTCCCAGTGTATACAACACCTGCTGATGTTGCTGTTGATGGGCAAACACCCCCGCACTCGACATGGGCGTATTCGCAAAACTCGAATATGGCGAAGAACCACTCATCGCCGCTGCAACCGCGCCGCCACTCACCGTTCGAGATCCTCTCGACCTTAAATGGCCACCACCCCACTTGGCCCTCAGCCCAACTTTAACACCCGACGCCTCGGCTGCGACGATACCCGGCGTCTGGTCCGCTCCAGACACAACCTCCACCGCGCGTGTCGTAATCCGGATGGCGTACCCCATGCACACAAAGATCCCGCCCAAAACGCCTACGCATCGGATGGCGAGCTGTATGAACGATGTCGTTTTTTGGTGCAGCGTGATACTTAAGGGGTCCAGGTCGAATTTGAAGAAGATGCCCGGGGTGCCTGAATCGTGATCCAAGACGCGGGTGTAGTGCGTTACGCTGTATTGGTTGGTGTGGACTGGTTTAGAGCGAGGCGCGATGTACGTCGTTGGGACAACATGGAGGAAATATTGGTATGCTACAAATGCTATTTTGCGAATGGATGGTTAGAAGGGTTGGTGGGAAAAGAGGAAACATACGTTCTGGGGTTGTTTCGAAGGTATAATCTAGTGGCTGGGTGATATCTGGGAAGTGTGGACCAAAAGAGAACTCGGTTATCACATGTGAGAGATTCATCACTAAAATAAAATAATTTCCAAGTGTGTGAGCGCCGGGAAAATAAAAACAGGGAAAATGACAAAAGGCAACGTACTGGTGTGGTCGACGTGTTCGTAACTTGCATATCCATGGCCAAGAGTCGTGACGTGTAAATTGGCTACCACCCAAGAAATACATTAGTCGGCTAAGTGAAAAATAAACGAGCTTGGTTTTTTTTTTACCCGTGACGCGCTTAACTTTGAGTGAGCCCCAAATGCGACAAGCATCACCGTTTGCTTGGTGATTGTAAGTTGGCTTGAAACCGTCTTCTGTTCGGCGGCGGAGGATGGTGTCGAAGAGGCCTCGGGAAGTTTTGGACTGGGCGACGACTTGGCGGGCTGAGAGTACTGCTGCATGTTCCCTGGTAACGAGTATCAAGTCAGCGATTTATGTGAGTTTGAGACAAGGAATAAGCGAATGAACGACTTGCTTGAATGCAGTTGCTTGGCTAGTATCAAATGTAGTCTATATACGGAGGAGTTAGGGAAAATAAAGGGGAGGTATGTGTGGGGAGTCGGGCACGTACCCCGTCTCTACGAAGACTTCCACTTAAAAAGAGTCGATCGCCCAGGGCGTCCCTCAGATCAATACTCAAATCTAATCCAAAAAAAAAAGAGAGAGAGAGAAACAAAACCCGTTCAATACACGGATTCCCAACCCTTAACAACGGAGAACAAGCAAGGGACGCTTTACTCACACCGACACTGCATATTGACCGTCATATCCAGATTCACATTCAGCAAACTTGACGTGTCCTGGTCGACACTGAAACTGTACTGCGGCCAGCCCCATATGTATTCTCCGATATCATTGAGCATGAGTAGAAGAGCGATGAGTGCGACGAAGAGGGTCATGAACCCGCGGGACTCGGAGCGGGCTTTGTATGTCGAAGGCAGCTTTGGGAACGCATCGAACTGGGCGAGAGGTGTTGGTACGATGGCGTCAAGTTTAGCGAGAAGTGTGGAGTCTTCCTTGGACGACGTTGATGGCTGTGACATTTTTGCTTTGTTGACACAGATTAAGATTGAAAGGAAAGTGTGCGCTGCTGCTTCGCCTAGGGCTGAAGCCTGGAGGGCGAGGGTGGTAGTATAGAGTCAGTCGTTGAGGACGTGTGGAATAATGAAGTGCTTTTCTCGTCGGATATTTCTCGCTGTTGACGTGTTCGACGTACCCGTGATCTCATCAGTCACGTGGTTAACAATTATTATTATTATTATTATTTTATTGCAAACTCTGGGATGAAGCAGATGAGGTCGAGGGAGTCGAGATGGTAAGAACAAGTAGCCGAGTTGAGGTGAGGTAAGTACTCCAGTGAAAAGGTTGTAGCCGACTCGAGTTCTGACTTGTTTCAACACACTTTCTTACTACTATAGTAATCGAAGTCTGCCATGACTGCGATGAGTTAGGAACTGTATTTGATTTTGAGACAACTCTAAACGCCGTACATCTAGGAGACGAGCCCAGATGCGACACATACTAATACGGCACTAATACACTATCGCTTGCCAGTGCACGAACTCATCCCATCACCCATCTCCAAAATTTGAACAGAGGTATAAATACCTGTGTGTGCCATCATCACACCTCGCTCCGAGTTGAGACTGCCAGGTGCACCTTAACCCCTCACCCATTGAAACGCAGTGCGAATCAACTTGGAAAGGCAGGCCCTTTTCAATTCCGTGAGTCTTATCATGACCACTAGTACTGATGAGCATTGTCCAAAACGAAAACCCCTCCCCCAATAAAATAATGCAGCTTGCGCTCGTTTTATATCTCACAATACTATCTCATGGGCTTATCAACCTGGTTATGGCCGCACCGCTGGCAGCAGTATGTGTCTGTTTTTTTCCCTTTCATGGTTGACAATAGAATACTGATCAGCTTTGAACAAGGGTACCATCCAGCACAACAACACTAATCAGTAAATCTCTGACCAAACTTCATCCATGATTTGACTATTCACTAAAAAAAAAATTATACAAGGCTTCATCCAAGGGACTGGATCAAAAACAGCGCCCATTACAAGAGTAAGAGCCGCATTGTCGGTTCTCCGTAAGTCCAAAAACACTGATTTAAATTATCTACTGATAACTTCTCTCTCTCTCTCTCTCTCTCTCTCTCTCTCTCTCTCTCATTTTTTTTAATAGCTGCTGTGACCTGCTTTGGCCTCAACCTTGAATCCATGAACTGGGTGCTTGTTACAGCTTTTCTGGGAAGGGTTTGTAACGTTTCTGGATCTGCAGGATTTCAGGTTCTTCCAGTACTGGCGGGACCATTGCCCGTTGCTGGAATCGCTATTCAAAATCCAGCAGCTGATGAATAAGCCAGATGTCCCCAAGCCGACATGCTATGACCTCCGAAATAGTGGCCCAATGACGGAAGATGTCAGGCGCTATATGTATCGTGAACGGGGAGTGTGCTTCACGAATACAGTGCCCGAGTCCTATACATATTCAGGAATGAAGGACGGTCAAAACATCTATATAGACAGATCAAACAAGGAGTGGGCAGCCTCTCCACCAAAGTTTCAGATGTATAAAACAATTGACAAGTGGAGGGAACGAAAAACAAAACCAGAACATTAAATATAGTTGTTACTTACTAGTAATGATATGATGAATACTATATGTCAATGGTGGTCCTCATTAATGGTGCATGCAAAATCAGAAAAGTTCCCTGTTGCAGATTCCAAAGGAAGTGCTTCAAGGTCTGGCACCCAAATTAAACAATTGACCAGAAGATGTACATATCCTTGCAGGGCCAGAGCCTCTGGAATCGCAGACACATGGGGAATGAAGAAAGGGAGAGGATGGCGGATGCAAGGGGAGTGTGTTTCACAAATGTGGTTCCCAAGGATTATATATTTGATCGTCTATGGAGACCCATTGGGGGAGAAGTGGCTGGCATCCCTACTGGAGTTTAGGTTGTATAAAGCAGTTGACTGGCGGAGGGATCCGAAACCAAAACCCAATTGATGTAGCCCTACTCACATGAACATGATTGTGGAAACAAATATCCTTCCCAAGGTGACTTTGTCCACTGACGGGGCCCCACACTCGTAAGAGATGCATGTCCTTGTCAGGCCAGAACCAGAGCCAGTGCGGTCACACTAGTAAATCGTAAAACTTTTGAGAATTCCAAGTTCTCCTGCTCAACCCCTATGGTTGAGAAACTGGGGCCAATTACTCATGAAAGCCCGTTCATGCCCCACTATGACAAGCCCCTCTATGTCGAACTAGCATTATCACTGATATCTTATAAGGAAGCAAACACACTTTGAACCCCCGGAGAAGTTGTACCAACAGATAGCGGCATTGACCCTCAAATTAACTCAGGAACCCCCTGTTGAATGGCATCGAAAGAAGAATCTTCGTATCCAACCTTTATGCTCCTTACGTGCTCGGGTCAAACCACACTGGCTCTGCGGATTTTATGCTCTTCCAACGAAAGAACAGTCGTCACTAGTGCGCACAAGGATGCGTAGTTTCTATAACCACAATTTCCTCTGTTTGGGGGATATATATATATATATAAGCCCCTCGTTCGGACTTTTTCTTCACCTACCCCCAGACGTACTTACTTCTTACTCATCGCACCACTCTCTGCAATATAACTTGAACCTATCATGGGAGGTGGTGGAAGCAAGATAAGCGACCTGTTTTATCCAGATAACCCCAAGCGTCGAGCTCGGGCCTCGCAACTACACGATGACGTTAATTTCTTCGCCAATCAGTTTGAGGAAGTCAAGAAAAAACGGTGAGACACTACACACTCGTTCATATCCTGGCATTTTTCAGCTCAACGTCTTTATGTATAGGAATGACATATTGCAGGAAATCAAGCCAAAACTGAGTGCACTGATGAAGAAGTACGGGTACAATACCCCGGAAGAATTGGACGACGCAGTCCAAAAAGTCTTGAGAGGGAAAGCACTTGAGGACTACACTCGGATAAAACAACAGTACCATCATGATCCACCATCTTTCGCTCATGATTTATCTTGACTTTTTATTTATTAGAATGGACAAGTCAGATGAAGCTATCACTGCCGTATTCCAGATCACGAGTGTTATAGGGGCAGTAACTGGAATCTTCCTCGGTGGGGTTGTCATCTTGGGGATTATGACGGGAGGAGCCGCACTTGCCGCACTCGGTGTGATTGGAGCCATCTTGGCAGTGGTTGTTGTTGTTGCCGTACTCTTCAGCATATGGGAAGGAGCTCAAGAGCGTGCGGTAAGTAATGTTCTTCCAGACAGATCGTGAATTGGTATATATGTTTTGCAGAATATGCGCAAAGCAATCAATGATTTGTCAATTGAGAGAGTCAAAGCACGAGCAGCCTATGAAGCGATGAATGCTTTAGCGAATTGGGCATATAACATCAGTAAATTTCCCCAATGATAGCATTCCGCTTCCGCGCTTAATATGCTGTAGAATTATGGCTTGATGAGCCATTGATCTCCGACAACGAGGAACTCATGAGGAAGAAGCTAGAAGGTGACTTTGCAACGGATTACAACAAATCAAAGAGGTCTGCTGTAGTGCCGGTTAGTCTGTATCAAATCCCTTCTGCCACCCAGAAAAGATTTACGCACGATCGAGTCAGTTCCTGCTGAAATATGATCGTGACCGAGGGGCATGGACCAACGAAGATCCAAACTGGCAATCAGGCCCAGATAACATCATTGCGCCTACCACAGCATCTCGCTTTTCATCTACTCACTACTTTTCCAACCAGGGTGAATACCATGTCGATACCACACTCAGGGTAGGTTTCCATTCATGCCTTGGTAACGATCACCAGAGACAACACGGACAAGTTCCAGCCCACTGCGAAAGCTGCACCTGCATCTGGAGGCCATGAATTCCCACCTGACGACCCTCCGATCGTAAGTCCGTTTGATGATGCTTTTTGGAAAATTGACTGACTCCCCTTTGAAACAGATCAAGTTTGACTATAATTCAACGGATGGGTCTGGAAGCCTGGAACTGATGTTCTCCTTTAGCGATGAGATTTCAAGTAGAGGATTGGATCCAAATGTTCGTACCCCTTTCTTTCATCTTCATTTGGTTGTATATTGATTTCTGAACAAGCATAATCCCTGGGTCATTCTCTACGAATCCGGACGGGGGCTCGACCCCAACAACCCTAATGTGGCGGACTACTTTTTCACGTTGGTAGACCTGAAAGGTGGAAGAGTGTTCAGAAACACCAAATTAAGATTGATCCCTCTAATTCCCGCGATGATGATCATGATGAAATGAAGGGATTGAGCTTGTATTTGTGATATCAGTCTAGTTTTGCCCTGTGATTCGAAACGTCAATTTGTGATTTGTTTATGACTCCTCGCGTGAGGGTGAGATGGGCCACTCATGAGTGTTGATTTTGCAGTTTTGCAGTATAACTCCTGGCATTCCTTCCCAAGAAGAGTTGATTCATGTTCTTCATCGGCTGTACCGTGACTGACACTGTGGCCAGTCATAATAATCGTGGGAACGAATATCCTTCCCTAGGTGGATTTGTCCACTGGCACTGACACTGACAGGAGCCTACCCTCGACGTCCTCAACGCACCATCAACGCACCATCAACGCACCAGGGAAACACAGGAAGTAGAGCGAGGACGCCCAGTCAGAACAAGTAGAACAAACAAAACGAAAGTTTATCACAAACCGATGCTGGGCGCAGCTGCAGAAGCTTTCGCCGCTTCAACTTCTTCCTCTTCCTCAACTGCACCCCCTCCTCAACCAACCCCGATGCCCCCACCTACCACATCCACAAGACCACCAACCGGTACCACAACAGGACGAAAACGAAAACGTCGAACAGGAGCCGTAACCAGTCCGCGTCGGTCAAAACGTCTCCATCCCGATCCGTCATCCTCGCTATATGCACACGACGAAGAAGAAGAAGGGGAAGAGGAGGAGGAGGAGGAGGGCGAGGTGCCTTCGCATATGGACTCTGACGGAGAAGGCGAGGAAGAGCCAAATAATGGTTTTATTGGCGGGAGCGCCGTTCCTCACCACTTTTCGCATCCTGGCAACAACGTCCGTGGCCCCACCACCATCACAGCAGCCCGCGCCCCAGGTCTCCCCCCACCCGCATCAGCAACCACCTCAACCCTCTCTTTCTCCCTCTCCCTCTCCTCCATCCCTTCCCCAACCGCCTCCATCCGCTACTCCCACTCCCCCACTCCCCCACCCCAAACTCAAACTCAAACCCTCCACTCCGATCCCGATTCCCAATACCAATCTCAACCACAAACGCAAACCGAAAAAACCCAACAACCACAACAACCAGACCCGCTATGCGACTATACCTGCCCCATATGCTTCGCTCCGCCTTCAAATCCAACACTCACACCCTGCGGCCACATATGCTGTGGTCTGTGTCTCTTCACTGCTGTCAAGACTACTTTGGCGAGAGGCACTATTGCGTTCTCTCGTGAACCGAATATCGCTAGGTGCCAAATTTTTTCTTTACTTTTTTTTTTTTCACTGAAAACTTATTCGTGTTGATGTGACAGATGCCCAGTATGTCGTGCCCCCATACAAGGTTGGGACGGTAGAGGAGGGGGCGTAATCGGGTTAAAACCCCGCGTCGTTATTAATATATAAACCATGTATGTTACTGTATGTATATTGTATTGTACGATGACCCCTTCCTTTTTCATGGGGCCTCTATTGTAAATTCCAAAATACCCAAAAACGAGTATCTAATGTGGTGCAACGAGTTGATCTCAGGACCCAAGATATATTCGTTTGTCAACAAGAAACAGAGTACCTCCAAAAAATTAATAACCTCTACCCCCACCCGCGAGTGCAAAGAACAGGTATATATAGATATATCCAAAGTTATATATCTTAATCATGTCGATATCGTTAATTCTCGTCGTCATCATCGTTAATTAGATCATAAGCAGTCATCAAGCAGTTCAAAAAAAAGAGACCCAAAAAAAAAAAAACGAACCCACATACCCCGCAAGTCACATTTACTCACCACGCACCCCCACACGCCCACCAACCCCCCCAGTAATCCTCCACACCCTTCTCACAACAGCCCGCACCACAAACGCACACGCCCCCAACCCAAACACGAGCACCCACCCACTCCACGTTCGTGCCCACCCCCTCTTGACACTACCCCCTACCCCAACCATCGCATCCCTGCTCGCTACACTGACACCGCCAACACCACTACTTCCACTTAGGCCCAACAACCGGGCGACACACGCACATGCCGCGACTCTCAAACTCGCCGGTCGGCGGGGTAATGGTTGTTGGTGTTGCGTCAACGCGGTGGTAGAGGGAGAGGAAGGAGCGGAGGTGGATGGTGCCACATATCCAACAATCGACTTCGTAATCGACACAACCAACTTCTTCGCCAACGTCCTCGGATCCTCCACCTCCGCCTCCCCTCCTTCCAACGTGCCATCAACCTGCACCCCCTTCTCCACCCTTCCACCCTTCTTAGCCTCAACCTCAACCTCAACACCACCACCACCAACACTAGCTTCCTTCCTCAACTCCTTCGCATCCTTCTCCATCTCTCCAACCCTCTCCTCAACCCCAGCAACGCGCTGCCCAAGCTCCCTCGCCATCTCCCTCGCCTCCCCAATCTCGCGTACCAACTCGCCCTCCCGTGCAGCTAGGATGGTATCCAGGTCAGTGGTAGTATCTTCTGGTCCTGGTGTAGCAAGGGGAGGGAGAGAACCACAGTCCACCATCGCGTCCGTTTGAGTTTCCACTTCATGCCGAGCATACTGCTCTTCTTTCGTTTCCGTAGTCATAGTCATCATATCATCATCACCAGCAAGAGTCCCACCATCCCCAAACAAATCCACCATCTTCATCTTCATCTTCATCACCTTCGACCCCGTTCCAAATCCACCTTTCACCCTCCCACTCCCTTCCTTATACACCACACCACCCATCATCCGTTCAGACCCTGCTTTATCCAGACTCTCAACCACGACGCGCTTCACTGTCGATCCAACGTCCCTCTCCCACGCCTCGGCGCCGATACTGCTGTTCAAGTTGTACACCTGCGATGGAGACTGGGGAGAGTCGAGCGAGGCGAGGAGTTGGTCCATTGTAGGTTCCTCTGCTTCGTTTCTTGTTTGTTGCGTTTTTGTCGTTGGAGGGAACGATAACTCGGCTGCTGGTGGGGAAGAACGGGATTTGATGGTGTTCTCTCCAGTAGAGAGGGCAAGCTGGTGGTGCTGGTGGGTGGCGGGAGGGATGGGCAGGGTATCCAGGCTCTTTCCTTTGATCGTGTCCACTTCATATGGGGTATCCTCGAAGAAAGAGGAAGGGGGTCCAGAGCGGTTGGGGTCGTATCTCTTGGGTGTCTTGTTAGGCGTTGAAGTGTTGGACGACGACGTAGTAGGGAATGGTTGGACGTCATGGAAAATCGCAGTAGAGAGCTATCAAAAAGAGTTAAAGTTATAAGCATACATTGATGAATCTGAGATGGCACGTACTTCGTATGGTGGTTGATAAGGTGAAGATTCAACGGTCCTAAGCTGTGAGAGGGGAGAAGCCCACGAAGCGGTGGGGGAGGATACTATAGAGATACTACCATCTTCACTGGTCATGCTCCATCCACTCTCCCTCCTGTTGCTTGAGTGGTGTCCGTCCTTCGCTGAGGCGTATCCAATCGAGCTTGTACTGCCCGTCCGACGTCGGCTGCGTCCATCATACCCGTACCCATCCTCGGAGTCGTTATCACCGCTGAGGCTGGCGCTCCTCTCAAAGGAGGCAACCATACCTCGGACTTTCCCCCCTGTATGCGTCGCAACGGCAGCGATCTTCCCAGATCGGCCTCTGATTTGACCCTCTCCTTCATCTCCTTCATCTTGATTGTGGGCGGATAAGGAGGTGGAAAAGGCAGAAGCGGTGGAGGGTGGCATTGTCTCTGCTCTTGTTCTCCTGCTCATCCTCGAAGCTGAACCCAGCTGATTCCCCGGTTCTACAATAGCACCAAACGTATCCGAATGTCGGGTAGCTAGCTTAGATGGTGACACAGACCGCGATGACGAAGCGGATCTAGACGAAGCGGGGCTCACACTACGCGAAGAGCCCGAGCTATCCATAGCAAACAACGCAGACGAAGGTGGTCCAGGGAGGGGCGTCGGCAAGGTCGAGTTCAAACTCTTTGAATACCGATGTCTCCTCCCACCTCGTTCCTGTGCAGCACCACCACCATCGCTATTGTTGTGTCTATGGTGGAACCGGTGGGCATGATGCTGGGCCTTGGTAGGCGAGGCGGGGACGTAATATTGGTACTGGTACGCTGCGCCGCTGGATGAGTTTGAGCGGGAGAGAACCCCAGTGGAGGTTGTTTTTATTGGGTAGGGGTGTGGGTTTGGTTTGAGAGCCTCGGAGTGGGGACTTGCAGGTGGGAAGGAGTAGGTTGTCGTTGTTGGGCTTGGTGTTGGTGGACGTGAGGTTGGGTTGGAGTTGGTGGGTTTGGTGGGTTTGGTGGGTGAGGGTGGAGGTGGGGGTGCTGGTTGCATGCAACGGCGACGGCGAAGACGGTGGTGGTGATGGTGGTTGCTGTTGAAGTTGGGGGTCACGGTTGGTAGCGGGGAGAATGATGTTTTTGGCAGTTCAAGACGCGGCGGCTCAAACAAACGCGGTCATTCTCTCTCCATCATGACTCAAAACTCAGGCTTGGCTACATATATTTCAGGGATATGTTTCTCTTGAACCGCTGGCAACACCGCAAGTGACTGCTTGGCAATTGTGGGACTTGCCACTCGATAAACACCGTGACGCCGCAAGAATTCAAAAATCTACGAACACGGCTTCAGGTTACTGGCTTTCCTTGATTTGATGCTACTACTACTACCATCCTCTCCACGATCTGAATGCTCTTATATCACCAGGGCTACCAGAAAAGTGGCCGTGTGGATTTTGATAAATCTAGTGAATGACACGTGTTCCCTTACTCTCTTAAAGGTAGAAAGATCACAAAAAATTGATTCATTACAAAGGGTTTATGGAGGGTGTGTGGATGAGCGAAAAGAGGACGAGCGGTAGCAGGACTGTACAGCTGTGATAGCAAGAGGGTACCAAATGAGGTAAGGAAAAGAGGCGTATCATGATAAACAGTCACTCTAGCTTTCTCTCTCATCATAGCGGTCGCTTGGGTGTGATTGCGGCTGGATCTTGCTATTCTTAAAAAAAAATGCTGTTGAACCCTTTGCTGCTGTGGCTATAATTGAACGATCAATAAAGATGAGATATAAACCTCATACCTGGCGTGTCTCTATTCCTTGTTGCTGTGATAATGTCTTTGCAATCTGGCCGCTACTATATTTTCGACGCAAATGTTGCCCACTTGACCAACGATTCAGATGAATCACATCGTCAAGAAGACGGTTCCGTTGCTACAACCAATGACGGACCAGTTGAAGCTATTCGAAACAATATCAATGCAACAAAATCCTTATTTCAAATCGAACAAACCCCAACAGCCAACCAGTACATGTAAGTTTCATCTCAGACTTTTTCCTCGTAATGACAATGTTGTTTTTAAGCATCTCCCCCGCTCATGACAGTCCATTTTGGCATCTCGGTGATGTCGGGCAAGCGACTCCAGTACCCACTTCAAGTAACGTCTATTCAGAGGGTCAACGTCTCCACTTTCTAGATTGATAACTTAGCAGATTCATCCGGTCAGCATTCATTTGCGATTGTTCCAGAAGTAGAGCTGCGATGCACCATCAACTTTGGCAACAATTCCGTTGTATGCAATGATTTAGGCCAAGTAATACTACAGGACGAAGACATTCTTCTTGTACCTCAGGCATGTGTTTCTTACAGGTCCGGCTTACTCGTACCTTAAAAATACGCTTCTTCAGTGGGCGGTTGCCCTTTATAGTTTCAAGGGCTCAAAGTACCTCATCAAGGACGTGCGTTCAGGCAATTATGCCTGTCCCACTCCTCGGCGTACCGGTATAAAACTTAGCCCAAATGCCTTTGCTTGGACCATCAAACTTGATAGCGCCGGCCATAACATGTGAGTTCTCCTCCTGTAATTTCTCAAACAACCAGCTGAAAAATACCCAAAGAATCTCTCTGAAGCAAGGTAAACGCGAGCTGAACTGGACAACAGTAGGCCAAGATGAGAAGCTTGTATGGCTTAGTATTCATTCTGTACATGGAAAAACGTAGTCAACGTTCCTTGTTTTTTTTTTTTCTTTTTTGGTTGACAGGTCGGACTTGTGGATGCTAGCCAAGCCCACAACAACCCTGCATGCAAAATTTACATCTCATCCCTAACCGAGTCTCCAGTAGCCGATTTTCCAATGGAACAGCTCACTGTCGGGGATGGCCAGTACGCGGGCCACCTCCACTGCCTCTCTCTCAATATCCGAGTGCAGGCGATAACCAATCTCAGCGATATGCTCCGTCACCCAGGGACACAAATGACACATGATCTACTTGAGGCCCTTGTCTTTGTCGTCGCTCATTCTCCGCAAACTGTCCAAGATCAAGTTAAATCCGCACTCAGATCATCCGTCCCCATTTCCACCTTTGCCGACGAGTTGAAAAACAGATCCGCACCGACCCAAACCCACGCATTGGTTATCCGAGTTCTTGATCTTATTATCGATGGGTCCAACTACGACATTGATCCTAAACTTATTCCAGTGCTTATTTCCCACCTTTCCACCGAGGATGATAAAGCAGTCGCTGCATCGTGCAGGATCTTGGGCTATATCCTTCCGAAGCTCTCAGATGTTGAGCTCACGGTAACTGCCCACGCCACTCGCCCCCTTTTATGTCAGAAATCTGTTGAAATCGTAGAAGAGGCTTTGCGGCTTCTCTATTCGCTGGTGAATTCTGGAAGATGGAAGATGGATGCGGAGATGTTGGAACAGGTGAAACAGCTTGTTGGTTCAGGAACTGCTGGGATCCTGGCTATGATGTTGGTCCAAGAACCAGCAAAGGACGGCGGGGGAGCAAATCACGATCATAAACAATCGACTGCCCCGGAAATGGTGGGTTCAGAGCAGTCCAACATCCATAACAACACTCACCCAAGGGAGAGTCTTCGTACCCTTGATATGACATCATCCTCTGTGTCGAGTACCTCTTCTTTAAACATTGGCACACAAGATAGAATGAGTTCCCGGCCAAGTGAGGCGTTTTGGAAGCTTTTTACGAAGCCATCTACCTAGTATAGCATCAATGACTCGGAAAACCACAGGGTTTAAATGTAGGGTATTGGAAATCCTTTGTATGTACTGAGTGTCATGAATTGACTGTATTTGTACTGAATTGTACATTTTTTTGAACAACTCTGACCGGAATGCCATCAAGGGTGTTATCAATAATTATGAGGTTGGCAGAATGACTTGGAGATGTGGCTCAAACAAACACACACATGTCAAAATTATATGCTCACAAATAATTGAAGACATCTGTCAATAAAGCAGATAT
>KZ302375.1:1811-12136 GCA_002554575.1 Amanita thiersii Skay4041 | reverse complement strand
ATACTTGTATTGAAAGCCTAGGGAATCCTAGGCAACTAGCTACTGCTTATATACATATAATGGTAGCTAAGACGAACTAAAGTAAATAGATGAAACGAGTAAGAGAGTAAGAATAGCTACTACTGGTAACCAGATGAGTAAGTAGCTCGGCGAGGCGATGAATAAGGATGCTTGGGGACCAGAGTAGCCTGAAGCAATAGTCAGTGATGTTGACTACAAGTGAAACACTGTCCACAAAGGCAGTAAAGGTGAGTATTCGCAAAGGGATAAACAAAAGTAAACAAAAGGATGTCGAAACGTCGAAAATAGGGGTTGGGGGCGCTTAGGGGTTGAACCTTGAGCGCTGAAGGCTGGAGGGCGTAACATCTGCTGGATATGACACTTTGTACACCAATAGCTGCGCTTACTGGGCGAGCTTGTAGGGAGGCTTTCAACATGTAAGGGACGTCTATCTCAGTGCTCAGGCAGTAAGCCGAAGACCAAGTATAGGACTCTCGAAGGAAGTGACAATGGCAAGGTGACCACCGCTTAGATAAGATAAAGATATGCCTGGTCACTAAGTAGAGCGATGCTCTAGGTAGATCCTCAGATAGTGAGAGCAAGGTGAGAGTGGGAAGGATACTTGTATTGAAAGCCTAGGGAATCCTAGGCAATGTAACTACTGCTTATATACATAAAGGTGGTAGTTAAGGCGAACTAAAGTGAGATAGTGAAACAAGTAAGAAGGTAAGAATAGCTACTACTGGTAACCAGATGAGTAAGTAGCTTGGTAAGGCGATGATAAAGGAAGCCTGGGGATCAGAGTAGTCCAAAGCAATAGTCAGCGACGTTGACTACAGATGAAACAACTGTCCAAGAGGCAGTAGAGGTGAGTATTCACATATGGATAAACAAAGGTAAATAAAAGGATGTCAAAACGTCGAAAATAGGGGCTAGGGGTGCTTAGGGGTTGAACCTTGAGTGCTAGAGGTCTGGAGGGCGTAACACTAATGGTATACCAAGGTTCTGGGGGTATTTCATTGGGATGGAGTGGTGCAGCTTTTCATTGATGGTTTGGTTTATTTCTTGCACACTTATCACATCCTTTAATGAAATCTTCGATATCTTTATGCATGTTGGGCCACCAATAATTTCTGGTGATGAATTCCAGAGTTTTGGCAATGCTGGCGTGTCCCGCTGTAGGTTGGTAATGAAAGACCTCGATTATAGAACCCCTGATTCCTTTATCCACTGGCACATAGATTCTGCCCTTCCAGAATACAAGTCTGTCTTGCACAGAGTAGTTGGGTGTTCTCTCTTTCAATCCATCAATTACTTGTCTATCCCATTGTCTTTTGTTAATCTTTGATATCTTTTGTTCTAACTTGTTAAGGAGTCTGTCATCATCAAAGATTCGGATAAACAAGTCATCCTTCAAGAGGATGACGTTTTCATTGTCATTCAGTCCTCGAGGATGATCAGCTTGTCTAGAGAGTAAATCAGGTTTTGTGTTTGCTTTTCCTGGTCTGTGCTTAATGATGAAGTTGTATTCCTGTAAATCTAAGACCCAGCCAGCTTGGTGACAGTTCAAGTTTTGCGGTTTTCTGAAGTAAGTGAGATTTTGGTGATTGGTTAAAACCTCAATTTGTTGTTTAGCTCCCTTCAGATATTGTGACCATTCATAAAAGGCTGTCATGACCACAAGCATTTCCTTGTCATAGATCTCATAATTGCACTCAGTGTCACCTAACAAGTGAGACATATATGCTACAGGCCATCATAATCTGTCACTCTGCTGTTGGGAAAGAATTCCTCCAAGGGCAAAATCAGATGTGTCTGTTTCTATCCAGAACTGTCCGTCTGAATTTGGGATTGTGAGAATAGGTTGACTTGTGATTTTATTTTTTAATGCATTGAATGCATTAGTTTGTGCAGATTCCCATTTCCATTTGGTCTTTCTGGTTAGAATTGTAAGCAGTTTGGCTATTTTCGCAAATCCTTCTATGAACTGTCTATAGAAGTTGCAGAAGCCAAGGAATTGTTGGATTTCCCACTTACAAGTTGGTGTCGGCCACTCAGATACACCCTTGACCTTTATTGGGTCCATTCATAGTGTGTCTTGCGAGATGATTAAGCCTAGAAACTCGATCTCCATTTGTTCAAATTGACACTTTTTGGGTTTTAGAGATAGTTTATGAGTTTCAAGTTTGGCTAACACCTGTGCCACATGTTCCTGGTGTTCTTTGAGGTTTTCAGTAAATATGAGGATGTCATCCATATAGACTACCATCCATCCTTCAGCAATTTCTGTTCGAAATATATCATTCATCATGGTTTGAAATGTTGCCAGGGAGTTTGTTAAACCGAAGAACATTACCAGGGGTTCAAATAGACCTTGATTAGTCCTGAATGCAGCCTTCCATTCATCACCTTCTTTAATTCAAATATTGTTATACCCCCATCGGATGTCCATCTTAGAAAAATATTTTGCTCTGGACAATTTGTCGATTAATTCTCCAATGAGGGGTAACAGATATCGATTCTTTATGGTCATCTCATTAAGCTTTCTGTAGTCCTGAATGGGATGCAGAGAGCCATCCTTCTTTTTGACAAAGAAGAAGGGTGATGCCATGGGCGATTTACTAGGCTGAATTTGACCAGATTCCAGGTTTTCTTTGAGAAAGTCATCCAACTGCTGCTGCTCTTCGATATTAAGAGGATATATCTTGCAGTCTAGGGGTTTAGCATTGGGGACTAATTCAATGGCATGGTCCCAAGGGTGTCTTGGGGGTAGCTCGTTGAATGTCTCTTTCTCAAAAACCTTATGGTATGGTAGGCAGTAGGTGGGAATTTTACTCTTAAGATCTCAACTGGTTTTAGGAATGTAGGCTTGTTCAGCCAATTTTCCTGCTTTGGATTGGTAAGCCCTGTACTGTATTTCCTCTGGTCCTATGTGGATGGCCAATAACCTGTCTCCTTCCTCTAATTCACTCCATTTCCTATAATCGAGCTCATCCTTGGGCTCGTCTACTTCTGTTCCTGTCTCACAAACACCAGGACATCGTGAGAACCCAATCTTGGCTTCTTTCCAGTCAACTTTTGGATTGTGATATTTTAACCAATCAAAGCTGAGGAATATCTCATTTTTGCTGAGATTAGAGACACCAAAATCCATGACCTCTTCATGGGTACCAATTTTCATTCTTAATCTTACTACATGAGTAAGGGATCCCCCGATATTTTGGGTTCCATCTGCGTTATAAACTGGTATTGGTCGTGGTAGAGGTCTGGTATTAATCTGGTGTCTTTTAATGAATTCTGAGTTCATGCATGATCCTGTGCAGCCACTATCTAGTAGAGCCTTTACTGTGAAGGTTTCAAATGTATCTGTCATGGAAATCACACAAGGGATGTCAATTTGGTTCATGCCGTTAGCTTGGATAACAGTTGGTTTCTCCTTTAATTGATAAATTACTTGGAGAGTGTCCTTTTCCGATAACATATTGATCTCATGCACTAATCCTTCTGTGATTTCCAAAGCTCTTCGATTATGAGCGTACTGAATTAGGGTGCGGATCCCTTCTTCTGTACTTTCATTCCAGATATGCCTGAGTACCCAGGCTCCCATCCAGGTTCTTAATCCATTAATTTTGGCTCTAATGGGTTCACTCCTGATGCGATGACAAAAATGTATATTTTCTTGTAATACGTAATTTATATTTATACAAGAATCAGCATAGTTGTTTGTGGAGGTCAGTGAGTCAGAGCTGTTCACTGACAGAATTGAAAACCCTGACCATATGTAGATCGAACCTGAGATTGGGTAGTGGCACTCTCCGGGGTGACATCCTCGATGCCCACATCAATTAACCTCCTCAACTCCTCTCACTCATTCTCCGAGCCATTCTGCCATAGATCAACAAGTCTTGTCCATTGTTGGCAGGGCTGTGGGCAAGCTTGTGCAAAATGTCCTAGTTGTGTTATGCCCCCCAACCTTCAGCACTCAAGGTTCAACCCCTAAGCGCCCCTTTTACTATGCAGCCCCTATTTTCGACGCTTCGACGCTTTCTTGTTTACCTTTGTTTATCCAAATGCGAATATTGGTTAACTTACTGACTTGGACAGTCGTTTCATCTACAGTCATACACTTTGACTACTACCTCAGGCTACTCTGGTCCCCAGGTGTCCTTATTCATCATCTTACCAATATTCTTACTCACATTACAACCAGAGATAGCCATCAGCTATCTCTTACTTGTTTCACCTTACTATTTTAACTCTTCCTAGTTACCTTTTCATGTATATAAACTGTAGCTGCTTGCCTAGGATTCCCTAGGCTTTCAATACAAGTATCTCTCTTACTCTCATCGCTCTCATTGTCTAAGGATCTACCTAGAGCATCGCTCTACCTAGTGACCAGGCATATCTTTATCTTATCTAAGCGGTGGTCACCTCGCCATTGCCGCTATCCTTGAGAGTCCTATACTTGGTCTTTGGCTTACTGCCTGAGCACTGAGATAGACGTCCCTTACAAGTTGACCACAATTATAGCATCATTTCTGTGATCAGTTACAGTCAATGTCCATTGCATTGGGGTCGCGAGTTTGCCATTGATTTCCAGCCGGGGGTGCTGCAGGTCTGGGAGGTGGTTGTTGTTGAGGTGTATTTGGTTTTGTGTGACCTCCTGATCCTTGGTCCCCTTTTCTGCTTCTGGTGGCGAAGATCTTGCATTCTGCCATGGCCTGTCTCCATTGCTGATCTAATTGAACCATGATATTGTACCATTTATCAAGGGTTTGCAGCAAATCTGGGATTCCCATGATTTTATTGAGGAGAGGGGAGTTCAAAGACCTTTTGAACTCGTGTATTCCAGCTATTTCTCCATAGCCAGATCACATGTAGCATTGTTTAAATGCTTGTACATGCTCTTCTCCTGATTTTGATCCCTGTTTGATAGTTGTTATCTCTTGGATTGCCGTTGCCTGTTTGTTTGGATCTCTGAATGCCTTGTAAATGTCTTGGTACAATAGCTTGATCAGGTCAGGTTCCATAGACTCTAGATATTGTGTGCAAAAGTCCAGTGTATTCATGTAAACCATGAAATGGTCGCAGAAAAGTTGCACCATTCCAGTTTGCATAAAGCTGAGCACCCAGGTGATTTTGATTTGTAGCATGTGGAATTCCTGGGGTTTCGCTGATATGTAGAGCCTACAGGCATTAATAAATGCCTCACAAGTCACCATAGCACCGTCATATA
Organism: Amanita thiersii Skay4041; assembly: GCA_002554575.1. Classification (NCBI taxonomy): domain Eukaryota; kingdom Fungi; phylum Basidiomycota; class Agaricomycetes; order Agaricales; family Amanitaceae; genus Amanita; species Amanita thiersii. The sequence continues at coordinate 6,900 of KZ302375.1, read as the reverse complement.
GTGGTGGAGTTGCCATCTTAGGGGTGTGCACTGTCTGGCCTTGAACCAGGGGTGTAGCCGCTGATTGCGCCTGAAGTTGGGCAATTGTTTGCTCTTGTTGCATGATCATTTGTTGTAAGTTATTGACCATGCCAAGTAGTTGTTGAATTTGAGCAAAGGCTTGCTCAATGGTCCAGCCAGGTTCTGAGGTGCCACTGGTTCCACTGCCAACCATCATGCAGAGTGGGAAAAAGATGATGTGGAACAGGTAATAAAATGGGAGCAGTGCATATAAGAGAGGATCCATGATGATAAGAGGGCGATGGTGTGAAGGGGTTTGTGGGGATTAGGGATTGGTTTTGATCAATAGTACCTTGTGACGGGCGCATGACACCCTCCTCTTCCTGCAACCACCACCATCTCATACGACCAAACAAATACAAACACTCGAACTCCCCCCCTCAAGTGGTGGTCTACAACAGTCCTAGTCTCACATTTGAATAACTTTGGTTTTCAAATTCTCCACTCTATACAACACTACCTTTCTCCGTTTTTCTTGCTCTTTTTAGGTCACATATAAAAATTATAAAAACAACAAAAGAAAACACTACTCCAATGAGTGACAAAGGTTACTCAACCTCCCCCAGTCCCTTGGGGACATACAATCCCAATCCCTTCTCAACTGCCATCAGCAGTTTGAGATCCACATACCAAGAAGAATCGGCATTGCAAGACGCCCTCCAATACATTGACACAGTCCTACGCAGTAGGTCTACTTCCCCTTCACAACCTCATGGCAAACATGAGTACAACAACACACACACGGATTCAAACTCGGGCCCAACTCACAGACCAAGGTCACACTCGGTCACACCCAAAGCGTCACCTGTTGTGTCACCCATAACCGCACGAAGATCTCCTTCTGCAGATACAAACGTAAATGACAATAACAATGACAACGGCATAATATCTCGCATGAGATCAGCAGCCTTTGACAAATCTCAGAACATAAGACAACCAATTCCATCCCATCCAGCTCCCGCCTTCTTATCTTCAGAATTCGAGAACTCAGAGCCGCCTATTGCGGGCACCCTTCTATCCCTTCCGGCATTAATGGACAGACCACAGGCATCGGATTTCCCCTCCAGCACGGATCCAACCTTCGTCTTGCAGAACATCTTTGCAACAAACGTCAACAATTTGATGCAATCCACAGGTTACGTCCCGTCTACACAAGTCAAGGACATGGGTAAAGCCTTAGTGAGTCACATCCGCACATGCATAGGATCTGGTTTTGATAACCCACGTGTGGAAAGGACAATCCAAGCGGATTTACTAGCAAGAATAGTCGCATATGCAGCTTCAGACCTGAACACAGAAGTAGCAGACTTCACGGTAGCGTCCCATGGATCCTCCATACCACTCATCGTATACCGAGAAGTCCAAGAAGATTGGGATTTCTCCGGCAACTCGGATAACTACCTACTGACGGACCCCATAGGCACCATTCAAGATGACCTCGATGAAGCCTTCACCAACAGGCAACATAAAAACATTATGGCTATCTCTACCCCTATTTCGGACTTTACATTACAGGACAAACACTCGATTATGGACTCAATCGCAAATGACACTCCGCTCCCCGAAAAATGGGCCTTTGCGGATGAAAAGGGACATAAAAGAACCACATATGGATGGCTTATGGGCAACATCAGCCCGAAAAAACCTATCCCTCCGTCCATTACCTTTTCACCCACCACAGGACAAAAACGCCCTCTGGACACGGACAACGACACAGAAGACATTACGTATGCAGAACGTCTCGACGCAATCAAATTCAAACTCCCTCTCCCCAAATCCACTATCGAGGCAAATATTGAGGCATGGACAACCACCTCCAATAGCTGCTTGGACATATGTTGATCAAAATTCCCGGACGTGAACCCCACTGTCCTGACGTCTACTATCATTCAGAAAGCGGACGAAATTGGACAACGAGAATATTTCATCAACAAACTTCGGCGCCTTGCACGTTCCAAGGATCAGGATAAACTACACGAATTTCAAGAGGAGAGACTACGATACCTCTTACAGGAAGTTTCCCCTCTCCTATCCAACATGGAACATACACAAGACGCAAACATGGAAGACGCCCCGACACCCCCTCCCTCCAAACTTGACTTAATACGCAAGTCAACAAAGATCTGGAAAGATACTGCCACTACAATGTGGAAGGAGAAGATAGTCTCCTGTAACCAACAAACTCTGGATCAGGCAACGCGACTTCTACTTCTAGAAGACACCTCGCATAAATATGCTTCTCTACCGGAAAATCAAATCTACGATACGGAAATTGACCGACGAGATATGATCATTGCTCGCATCACAGAACTGAACACAAATGCGGACAAAATCATCACTAACATCCGCAATAGACCTGCACCTGCTGCGAACCAATCGAAACTGGACCTCATTTCTCGACAAGGATGGGAAATAGCGAAGAAAACCGTACTTCAAAACTCCTCCAAGTATATCCCCAACAACATCCCCAGTAACCAACAAACAAAACTCGTAAATTCAATAGTAGAAGACCTCAGAAATAATGACGATGGTGAATGGGCCCACAAAATCATCAAGGACATCAAGAACAAAGGTCTACAGGCCAGAGTGTCAGAACACCGCGTTCAAGCCATTGTCCGCAAGCTCAGCTCTTGGTTCTCTCCATCAACATCACACACACCTCAAAATACAAACCCAGGAGATCAAGATATGCCCCCGGCAGACCCCATCCCTTGGACAGAATCAGACGAATACAAACAAAACCGTAAACTATGGATGGATACGTCATCGGAACTCTTTGAAAAGCTGTCACCGTACTTCCCAACAAATGAAAGGAAACATAAAGAGGAATTGTATTGTGAAGCAGCGGACATCTGCGCTGGGCAGGATACATCTCTTCTACAACTACAATCCATCTCTGCCCTCATGGACAGCAACAAACGGAGAGAATTGGAAGAAATGAGAAAAATTCAAATCGACAAGGAATATCAGTCCCTCCTGAAGGCTACCGAACGCCAGGCCCTCACCCACAAAAAACAGGACTTTGAAGATTATCTGGCATCGAGAGACTTCGAATATTATCTCCAACACACCAAGGAACAATTATCGAATCCAGCTGTCCCTGACAAGAAGAAAACAGCCCTCAGAAACCTGGTCAAGGATGCCGAGAAAGTCAAATGGACCCCTAAACACAGAGTGGATGATGACGGGTTGGTACTGCCTGATTCCCCCCCCCCTTCTCCACCTCCCAAGACCAAACCCAAGCAAAAGCAAAACACACCACCTAAGAAAGCAACCCGAACAGCGAAAGAAGACGCCGAACAAACACGCAAGGGCAACACACCCAACACGAGGCATCTACAAAATCTTCTCAATGAATTGAACAAAGACAACGGAATGAAAATCATGAGAGAAATCCACAAACTCTCAGAGAAGGACAAACTCGCCTCCGCGCAGAAACAACTAGTCAAAACAAAGAAAAACCCCAACACACCACCTTCATACGCACAAAAGGCATCATCTCAAAACAACCGCCCGGACCCAAGAAAAGACGGAGCAGGAGGGTGGAAGACAGTTGGGGGAAATAACAGAATCTCACGCCCCACAATCCTTCCCCCCCCTCCCAACGTATTCAAGTTTTTCGTCACGGACGACGAAAACACCCTCCCTAACCCACGATTGACGGAGGAAGAACTCACAACCAACTTGAATAATATCATTAGCGAGAACGTTGAATGGCTCATTGCTTTGGGAAGCAATCACGTCAAATCGGCGAATTGGTCAAAGGACCCAAAGGCGATCGTTGTCACAATGACTCGGGACATAATTAAAGACCGAAAGGACGACATCCCAGACGGCGAAGAAGCCTTCAAAGCTCTGAAGGAAGTAGTCCTCGACCTCTTCCCAGATGCTACCCTCGCCAACCGAAAACCGAGGTCAAAATTTAAATTCCTAAGAGTACCAGTCCAACATTCGGATGGCCTCCCTATGGACAACAGCCTCCTATATCACTATATTCGGAAACACCCGAACTTCGAGAACGTCCGCTTCTCACTAACTCCACGCTTCGAACGATCACGCCCCCTTAAACCGGGCCAAAAACCGAGAGTGGAATATACGAAGACAGTCATTTGCGAAGTCTTCGACACAGAGACGGGCTCAGTTGCAAAGAAGTGTCTAGGCTCCACCGTCAAGTTCGACAACAACCCCTCGATCTGCGAGAAATTCATCTTCCGATCAGGAGAAGACAAGAAAAATTGTCAGATATGCCAACGCTGGGATCACATTGTCAAATTCTGCAAATCTAAAACCCATTACTGCGCAAGATGCGGAGGACCACACCCTACATCCATGCACAAGGCGACCTGTGACCTATGCAAAAAAGGAGACCTATGTGAGGTCAAGTGCGTAAACTGCGAAGGACCGCATATGAGCACGTCCGACCATTGCCCCTTTTTCAAAGCGAGAAATAATAAAGCAGAGCTCTCTGTCTGCATCAAGGCTCAAAACGCACGCAACAAGGAACGCCAAGAAGCACGATGAGCATCACGCGCAGGGAACACAAACACTGCCCCTAACGCCGCTGGGCGACATTTATCCCCCAAGACCTCATGAATAGACAAAACAACAAAGAAAACATCTTCGCCGCAACATTTGGCAAAGTTATTTGTCAAAATGTAGCAAAAAATATAAAACACTTACACGGTCTGCTCGATTCGTACAGTAACAAAGCTGACGTTTTACTAATACAGGAAGTTCCATACTATTTAGTTAAACACGCCCCCTCATTTGACCCCAAAGGCACCCCAGTCTACGGTCCCCCCATCCACCCTGCGTGGACATGCACTCACTCCTTCAACATATATCACGAGAAAACTCAAGTAGCTACTTTCGTCAACAAACGATTACTTACTGATCACTCCATCTTTGTTGATACAAACACGTTCAATCACCATAATATCCTATGTACAAAACTCACTAACAATTTTACAGGACAAACCTCGACGATCATAAACGTCTACAACAACCCCTATAAAGGCCCCAAAAATGA
>KZ302374.1:0-16061 GCA_002554575.1 Amanita thiersii Skay4041 | reverse complement strand
AAAAAAAAAAAAAAAAAAAAAAAAAAAAAAAAAAAGAATGGAAAACAATAAGGAAATGCCCATATAGTATAGTAGGTTTATCCCTGTTTGTGCATTCGTAGAGAACATCCAAAGGATACATTACAGTAACACATGTTAAGCATTGCCGAATTTCGATAGATTGCCTCGTGCAAGTTATGCCATTTCTTGAATTGGCAGTTGAATGACATTGCGACAGCTGCAACTTCACCTTGTCTTCGCCCATCCCTGCCTTATAATAAATAAAACCAAACCCATCGCATCTTGTTCAAACTCTTTTGTGACATATCCGTTTCATAGCCCCATAGTGTACTGTATATAAGGTTGTCGAGTAGCAGTTCAGAGTAGGTTCCGTCAATACGACCGTGTGACGAATCCCGTTGACAACTAGCCAAAAATATAGCCAAACAAGCTCCTTAGCTTGGCTGCTCATAGTGCGTAATTCGCTTCCAATCCTTATCCATACATCAACCATTCAGTTTGTGGACCCCTGATAATACATACTAAGGTCCTATAACATGCACATCATTTCTTCCCTCCACATTGTCCTCTTGGCCTCAGTGGCCACTACCGGTCTTGCCGCTACCATCAGTTACCCATCGGAGTGTATATGAAATGTAGTGAATGATACATAGGTCCGTGAGCGGATCAACTCTGAATGTGGTGTGGGGGTTACAGAAACATCAATAATAAGGCTGCTACTATCATCTATTGAGCATACAAGAATGTTAAGATTTCGAGCGTGTCGACTTTCTACTATCCCATATTACGGCATACTGTATCAACATCGTGGGAGACGACGGAGGCGTTGAAAACATGAAAGAAAAGAATTTCATGATCAACCCGTGGCACGATCTGACTGTCGCGGGATTGACACGTGGGAAGTTGAGTCTTTGACCACCATAAAAGGCAACCATCCTTGCACCCGGTTTTCGCTTTCGCCGACTGATATGCCGGAGATGACTCTGCCGTCGCCGCGTCATCACGAAGATCCACTTGCAAATAACCGCAACAAGTAATTCGATCCTTGAGGAGCGCTCATTGATTTGTCAGTCACTGATGCATCGATGCCTAACATTAGCTTAGAGGGGGGGGTTATGGTTACGAGTATATAATCCACCACTTCCAACTGCCTTCTTTCACTCGGACCATAACTCGCTTCTTCGAAACTTATTCACTTACTACGAACACCATGCCCGCCACTTATACCCACAACTTTGACACATCTGTTTTCAAGGGCAAGGTGACGATCAATACTGGGTAAGTTATTTAGTACCATATATCTTGTTTAGAGGCTAACTTTATCTGTGCTAATCAGCTTGTTCATCGATGGGAAATGGGTTGATCCCATCGAGCCCGCCACGATTGAGTAAGTCGCGCATATACTATATGCTATCTTATCAGTTGTTGATTAGGCTTCATTTGCCATATACAGTGTAGTCGATCCCAGTACGTTCTAGCTCCTAATATCAAGTTGCTACCGAAAGTCTAATCATCGTGATCAGCAAACGGACAGGTCATCACCTCTGTCTCTGCGGGGTCGACCAAGGACGTTGATGTCGCCGTCGCGGCTGCCAAAAAGGTAACGTATCATCTACCAAGCCATCAATCCCCCTCTTACACACTTGGCCCGTTATTGTTGTACAGGCATACAAAACAGTTTGGGGCCTGCATACACCCGGTTATGAGCGCGGACAGCTACTGGGAAAACTCGCAGACCTTATGGAGAAGCATGCGGAAGAGTTGACGGCCTTGGAAGCTTTGAATGTTGGTGAGTTTAGCGTTCTCTGTGATTGGTGGACGTGCGTTGATTTGGGCGGTGTTTTATAGGCAAGACGTTCAAACATGCACGAGTCGCTGATGTTGGTGGTGCCATCAAGTGCATCAGGTACTACGCGGGATGGGCGGACAAGGTTCATGGCCAAACCATCGAGGTCCGTAGTGATCCGTTTTGTAATTTGGGGGGCCATTCTGATGTCCCCCTTCAGACGAATGATTCCAAGTTTGCGTATACAAGACATGAGCCGTTTGGCGTTGTGGTAAGCAATCATTATGCTTCCAGGTACTCCTTGACCGATATTAAAAAAGGGCCAAATCGTGCCATGGAACTTCCCTCTCGTGAGTACAACACCCTGTCTCCCTTTGCTGCATTGACTCAGTCAACATTACTAGGGAATGGTGGCCTGGAAACTTGGACCCGCACTTGCAACCGGTAACACGATAGTTCTCAAGGTAAAGTTCCTTCTTTTTCCTTTCAAAGTGTCATAATTCAAACTCATATACCCAAATTTTAGCCCTCAGAACTCACGCCATTTACGGCACTCAAAATGGCACAGCTCGTTCAGGAAGCCGGGTTCCCGCCTGGCGTTGTGAACATCATTAACGGTTATGGTACGGGTGGCTTCTTTTCCCGAGATATGACGCCGAAAATACTGATCTGTTTTTTGATCCATAGGCAATACCGTCGGCCAATCTATTAGCGAACACCAGGGAATTGCCAAGGTTGCATTCACTGGTAGTACACTTACTGGCCGCAAGATTTTGAAGGCAGCTGCGGAATCGAACCTTAAAGTTGTCACGTTGGAACTCGGAGGAAAGAGTCCCACTATCATCTTCGATGACGTCGACCTTCAAAAGACGGTGCAATGGGCTGCAATGGCTATTTTGTAAGTTCAAGATTTACGTATCACGGCTTTTCTCACCGTTTTCGGCTCATGATTGTCATCGTTGCTCAGCTACAACATGGGTATGTCGCATCTTTCTTTTGCTATTAATGGTCCAGCTTCTTATATCTCCCTTAGGTCAAGTATGCACGGCTGGTTCAAGGATCTTTGTTCAAGAGTCTATCTATGACAAGTTTTTGGCGGGAATGACCGCTATTGCGAATGCTATGGGCCAAGCTGCTGGCAGTCCATTCAATGAGACGACTCAGCACGGTCCTCAAGTTTCCAAGACCCAATTTGACGTGCGTCTGGGACTTGCTATATGCTCTTATCGCGAATCTAACGTTTCTTATCCATCATTCTAGCGTGTTATGGGATACATCAATGCTGGCAAGTCAGAGGGAGCGACGTTGCACACTGGAGGGACACAGATTGGAACGGAGGGGTTCTTTATCCAGCCGACTATCTTTACGGATGTGAAGCCCGATATGAAGATTATGCGTGAAGAGATTTTCGGACCTGTCGCTGCTATCACTAAATTCAAGGATGAGGCGGGTAAGGGTTGTTCGTTGCGTAGTGTACGCGCGTGGCTGATGCGATAAAACAGAGGTCATTGAACTTGCCAATGACACATCCTACGGACTCGCTTCCAACATCTTTACTGAAAATGTAGGCAGAGCGATTCGCGTGTCGAACGCCATTGAGTCTGGTAGTGTTTGGGTTTGTGTCCCTCTTCTCTTTTTTCTCTCTCCTTTTGATTCTGACGTGGTTTGCTTAGGTCAACTGCGCATTGGAATCTGATGTGGGTGTTCCATTTGGTGGATACAAGCAATCTGGGATTGGTCGTGAGTTGGGCCAGTATGCACTTGATACGTGCGTATCTATTTGCTTTGCTTTAGGTAAAAGTTGGATTGCTGACTTGATTTGGTTGGGGTGACAGGTATACGCAAGTGAAGGCTGTTCATGTCAAGTTGTAACAAGGATTTAAGGATTTGGAAAGTATCAGAACTATGTATGTCTGTTCGTCTGTAATAATAGCAAATTCGACTTTTTATTTCCATTTACATCCGTGAATTGACGTATAAAATGCCACACGAATTTAAGGCTCGGATCAGGAATTGGACTCGTCAACACAAGGATACATAACTGCGATGTGGTCTTGAAGTGACGGGGACGCGTACATATATACACCATCTGATGAGTTATCGGCCAATGTAGTGAGCCAAAAGAATCCTCGAAACTTTCTCCAACATTCGGGGTCATCACCAAGAATTTAAGTTTAGCTGGTGACTGTACAAGAGTCTTTGCTTTTCGTTTATTGTATAGGGAAGAACCGCGATCATGAGTGTTTTGTCTATTCAAATTGCCTCCGCAGCCGAGATATACAACACTAAAAACAAAAACAAAAACAAAAAGGACTCAAAAACAACCCAATCCCCAACTGTGAAAGATAGCCGACTCACCGTTATTCCCTCTGACAAAAGCATCCCCATACTGATTCGTCACCCGCCCATTGACTAGTTCCTCTGTCTGTTCTAGTGCGATGTTCATGTACCCATCTAAACACGATAGGATGCCTATACCACCCCCCATTCCCGACACAGATCAAGGAAAAAATCTCTCGGTCCTCATCACGCTGCATATACACGTACGGAAACGCGTACCTTGATAATCGACCCCGCTGCTTAACCGCACCACCACTTTCTTCCCAACGACGTTCTTTAGGAAATCAGTTGGCGACCCGGTGGGCGCTGCGGGTGCTGGTGGTGGTGGTGGTAGACTAGGCGGTGGAGGGGGTGAACCTTCATCTGGAGGTGGGGATGGTTGTGTTGGCGAATAATCGTCCATCACGGGCACTCAGTGCAAGGGGAAAGGAGAGTCTAAAGTGGTTGTTTGTGCGTGTTATTTTCAGGTTGTGTGATATAACTAGATAAGATAAAACACTTTCACACCAGCAATGGAGTTCAATCTCGCTCCCCTAGGCATCCATTGCATCTAATGTACCTACAGGGAAACGCTGCCAAGGTCCTGAGCATCCTATGTACCACTCATACTTAACCCGCTCTTCACTTTGTTCACGTTCCAACCCATCCTTCACAGTCATAGCCGCACACTCACAATCTCCCAAATAATATCCCTCCCGCGAGTACCTTATCCCCCCAAGGCAACACGATCCATCTCGTGGGTCTTCTATAATCTGAGGAAGTATAGTATGCCTCTTGCGTGGCAGTTCACCCACACTTAGTCGTAAGCCAAGATCACCACCATTATTACCACTAGCATGTGTCCCCTCCATTTGGCCCCAATCTTCGGCAATGTCATCACTAGGGTTTTCTACAATAGAGATCATGAGTCCAACTCTTTAGTAATACGCTTTGAGGGAGTGGAGGATTGATGAGATTCGGCTGACACTACCTGTAAAGACCGGTACGTCATCACAGGCTGCACACAAAACACAGGTAAAGCTTGATAGTCTGGGGTCTCCTTGGTTGCATACCAGTTCCACTTCATCACTTGTATTAGATACATAGGTACCATGTAACTCTTGCTGCGTTGCGTAATTAGCCTCAGACAGACTTCTGGAATGGTCCGTTCCCCCACAAGAGAGGGACCGAATGATTGTCGTAGGTACTTGGAGACGCATGGACACCGCACAGCCAGTTACACTATTATCCAGTCCTGGATGTGCAGGCCCGCTCAGAAACCGAGAATTGTTCCACATTTCAGGACCTTGCAAACCAGTTTCCAGCATATATCCCTGGCTATATGCGCACCATCCGGTTGTTGTAGCATACCCAGCATCCACAAGGCTCGGAACATAATGAAGAAAGTCAGCAGGAGCAGTTTCCCTGATAAATCGATGGTCATCAGAACCCAGAGACTTAGAATCATATGCAGTCACATCCGAAGGGCTAGACCGAAAGAAATTCGTAGGCGTATATTCACGATCCACTTTCACGTCCAATTGATGTCGCCCCCAACCCCGCAACATAGTAACTTCGGCCTCTGGTTTCGCCTCCTCCTTGACGACCCTATCCCCGATCTCTGAAGACCTGTTCAGCTTGTTATCCACATCCCTTGGCACAGGAGAAGAGCCCATAACAGAAGAATTCGAACAAGAAACAGACAATCCTGCTTCGACCGGAGGTGGGACTCCGACATCCAAGTCATATGTCCCAGGAGGCAATTCAAAACCACTCTTCCGGGCCGCTTTCTTCTTTCGGTACCACCAGTTATTCACCTGTACAGGACTGAGGTCCCGTGCAAGTGCCCACGCACGCCGAGAAGTGACGGAGGGCAGGCGCTTGTCCGCCTCCCATATCGCCTCCAACTGATGCAAGTAGACAGAGGGCATCCGCCGCTGGTGACGCGTGGTGGGTACATTTGAGTTTGGGTTGTTCTTGTTGTGAGCGATGAAGGCTGTGGCGATGGTGCTGGTGGATGGTGTGAAGCTGGAAGAAAGCGTTGGTAGGGCACATTCCAAGTCGGGTTCCTGTTTGACTTGTGCTGCTGGTTTTGGTTTAGGCCCGGTGTTGGTGACTGGCGCTCTCCCACCCCTTGACACGCGCATATAGCCAGCGTGTGCGTTGAGGAAGGTGTCAAGGTCGAGATCTAAATAAAACAGGAATAAAAGTAGAAGAAAACTATAAATATATATTTATTTTCGTGTGCATTACTGTTAATATTATAAATACTGATGATACAATGGAACGCGGGGATTCGCCTTGTGTATTGATTATAGGCGCTGTGCATATACATATGTCCGGCCTCGTGGACTACACGCTGTGATAACGAACATGAAGAAGGTTACTCTTCGGGGATAGCGGCGACAAACAGCCTTGAGCTACTGGTGCAGGCATGTTGCGACGAAGTCGGAATTAAATCGCGAAAGAAGTCAGTCACGTTGCGCTCATACACAAAGGACTTTAGGCCTGGAAGCAAGGGCATTCAGAGAAGAATGCCCTTGGGAATTTTGGGCTTCATCTGAAGGAGAAAAAAGAAAAGGAAAGGAAAGGGTGGGAGACAACGCGACCGGAATCGTACATGACAACAGGAGGTGCTGTTGATACAAAATAGCACGGGAATAGGTAACCTATAGAGAATCCCAGTTCGTCATAAGTCTTGAATAGAATGCGTAGATGCGCATATTGCAATACAGTGGTATCTTGTTTGAATGCGCGCGCTCGTGCTCATAAATAGTTGAAGGTGAGGAGACCAGGTAACGATTGAGGCTGAATTTGATGCATAATAGATGAAAGGGGAAAGGATTTCATGGAGTAGCCAAGTAGCAGGTAATGGATATTCAGCTCGAGAGGGGGCAGGCAACACGCTTCCAAGGCGATGGTGCCTATTCCTAACGGAAACCGTGAGATGCAAAAAAATTGGCAAGTAGGTTTACGCACTTGGCAGCTCTTGGCAGCATCGCCCTGTTGTTCCAGCAACTTTGGAAGATCTACTTTTTCCAGGTATGTTGTCAACTGTCCCACCTGCTTTTCCATCCCTTCTATTCGTGTCACCATCTCTTTATTCTCAGTCATCACTGCTGCGTAATTTGTCTTCAATTCTTCGTGGTTGTTTGTCAACTCCATCAATTTGGCCAGCAGTGCGTTCTGGTTTGCATCCGCCACTGCTTGCTGTTTCCCCATCTTCTCTTCGTAATACTGTTGGGGCTCGAAGTACTTCCTCGCCTACATTACAAACACCATCAGCCTTGGCCAAAAAGTCGCTATCAAAGCCTACTTACTCTATCATCCGCAGCTTCGATACATTCCTTACTTCTAGCGAACATGCCTGCTAATCTCCCCTCGTCCCTAGTATACACGGGTACGAGTTTACAATAGCCTATCCTCTCGGATAAGCTCGATGATGTTCGCCTTAGTCTGAAGGACATCCTTATGCGCTGCTGAGCATGGGTAGTGGTGATCAGGTATTGGGGATCCACCCATGACTCCAGAATCCCCGTGATCGAGTCGGCGAACCAATAACATTGAGCATCGAATAGCTTGTACTGTTCCCCCTCAGAATTAACGACCTGGACAATGTATGTGAGGTCCCACAGGCTAGGCCCTAGAAGCTCCGGCTGCGTGTATTCAAAGGTCTTGACCGGGGCTCTACCATCAAGTTTTCCATTGCTATCGTATTTATTCGTGACCTCAGTAATTTTATCCTCTGCCCAGAATGAACCTGTAGGTATCGACGAAATGAAGCACTTGCAGTAATCGGATATACGAGATTTGGAGGAAGCGGAAGAGCGGGATGATGATACGTTACTATCAAAGGATTTTGTAGACGAGCCAGACGAGAAGGATGAGGACTGAGTTACAGGGAGGGCAGTTGAGTCGGACGACTGAGGTACAGGGTGAACTGGTGAACTGGGACGGGATAGGGATCCCAATGAAATGGATGAAGCGGCTGGAGGATGAGGCGAAGGCGGCGCTGATTGGGACCTCGAGAGTAGCTGCTTTTTCAGCCTGGAACCTATAGTGCGTTCGATGCGAAGAGCAAAGAGCTTGGCGCCATTTTTGAGAAGGATCACTATATATTCATGCTGGGTACTGCTTGGCTCCTTATAATAGTGCCATTTGCAGACGCGCCATTCCCTGAGAGATTTGAGTAAGTCTTGACCAACCTCATAGGTTTTGTTTGATACGACAGCAGCCCAAGAAGAGGCTTCGAGTTTCTTGTCCTTTAGAAGATGTTTAACGGTCTCATAATGAGACGAATCCATCGATGGACGGGAAGAGTGAAAGAAATTACGAAAGGACTTGGAGAACGCGGGTGCCATCTTCCCTTACTATATAAGACGTCCGATGAAAAGTAGCGAAGCAGATCTGCTTGGTGCGGAGAATCGCCGCGAGGCCGACACGACTCAAAACGTGTGTATGGTCCTGTTTTCCGGTCTTCGTTCGTAGACATAAGGAGATTAGGAATTCAACGATTAACAGAACATGTCGAGTCATTTACCGAGATGAGAAATAGAGCTTGATTGACACTCGAGGTGGATATCCAGGACTGCAACTTGCATTTTCTGGTCAAAATACAAACGCCTCAATTCAAACAAGGTCAACTTTGATTTATTTCAAACTTCCCACGATGTAGTTGGGTCTCGTTCAAGAACGCCAACGCCTCCATGTCGGTCCTGTATGCTCGTCCAGTTAACGTTTGTAAGGCCAAGATTTCTTGTAGATTCTACGATGTATATTAACCCATCAGCGCTTCAAAGTGACGTAGTAATTAGTTTACAGGGGGCAGAGGCGGTGCACACTGCCAAATTGCCGATGTTAAAGAGATGTTTGCGTAATCTCGTTTGTAGTGATGCCGGGCACCTATATGAATCGTGTCTGATATGAGGGAAGTTATAGTAATTGTTGAGCACGTATGTTTAGATCGTGATCTGGATTCCTCATTTGCATGCGCCACTCAAGATCTCAGTCCATGATTTTTCAAAAAGAACATACATATACCTTTATTTTGACGCTTGCTTTCGCTGCATAGCAGGAGTACGCTTTTATACTACCATCATGAGCACCTTCTCGGACATGCCATTTTCGTAGTTAGAGAACACCCTAAATGATTGTCATCATTTACTCTTCCCTTTTTAGTGGTTAGCCACTGTTTGACCTCGACCAGGTCAGTGTTTCCCACATCTAATAAAATCACTGTTCTAGAATCTTATATAGGCCCTCACGCATGGAGCTGGCCAGTGGCCACGGGCGGGTCCATATCACACGTTCGAAAGTGAGATGATGGACAAAGTAATGACTCTCTCAGGGCCCTTCAATGATTTTAAAAACCTCAAAAAACTGAAACGTTTTGGCGTGTACTAGCAGTGGGCAGACTTGAATAGTTTCGTTAGCAAGTGGTGATTTCCTTGGCTGGGGGGAACCAAGCAATACAAAACAAGGATGTGCCGAATCTCCGCACATGGGCTCCTTTCGCAGCAACGTGCCCCCCTTATCCTCACTCGCTTGGGCATGATACCAAAACAGATTAGTATCGGGCTAATGAATGCTATGACAAATTTTCAGATTCACAGGCTTTAGGCTAATCAGCTACAATAACTTGAATCATTGTCGCAATAATCGCTCAGAACTAGCGCGGACGCCATACAGTACAAACGCTCGAGAGGGATGGAAACTGAACTTCCGACTAAGCTACATGTTGCCTCGACACACCGTACTGCATTGGCGAACCAACCCCTCAACACAGCATACTGTACGGTAATACGCCCTCCTTTGTTCAAATATTGACCCTGGACTGTAACAATAACAAGGATTACGAGACTTTTTCCTAGGTGATTACTAGTCCCTGTGCAAACTAATCAACCGAGTAGTACTATACCCAATGCGGTGCATATTTTATTCCGCTAGCTTTCGGGGAATTTTTGCATGGAAACATCACATGAGCATCTCACGTCCTGAAAGGCTGTTTTTATAACAGAACGCCTCGAATTAAACAGCCCTCTTGAAACACGCAGTATGTCATTCAAACCTTAGTGCCATTCGCCAAGCGCCGGACATTTATGAGACGACTTGCACTAGGCCGCATTGCACTGATTGATCGCTATAAAAAGGGCAGAATGTTGATTCCAGCTCTCGCTCGCCAAACGTCTTCCTGCGTTTTCTGCCCCCCAGAACAATGATCAAACCACTCGCCATCTTCTTTTTCGCTACGACCGTCCTTGCAACGCCCTTCAAGGGAGGAGGAAGGTAACGTCTGACGGTAACCGTTTATGAACCGATACTCAACCTTCGTCACTAGAACGTGTGGTACATCTATCAGCCAGAAGGACAAGGAGGCCAAGGAGGCTTGGTTCAAGGCCAACAAAGCTGTGTCAAAGTCTGAGTTCAATACTCCAGCAACGTTGAACGTTAGTGCTAGGAACATTCTCTAGATGTCGCCATGCACTCATGTTTCTTCTAGGTATTCTTCCATGTCATTACCGACGATTATGGTTCGCAAGGCAATGTTTCGTATGTTTCCTTTGCATGTTTTACTCTATGCTTACAGTAACGATCAATCATCTTTCCAGACACTCTACCCTCCAGGATCAGATGGATGTTATGAACAGAGCATATAATAACTCTAATATTCTCTGGGAAATCGCTGGGGTCTCTCACACCAGCAATTCTAGCTGGTTCAACAACTTGATGGCTAATGGAACCGAACAAACCGAGATGAAAATGGCGCTCAGAGTAGGTGGTGCAGCTGACCTCAATGTCTACACTGTGGGGTGAGTCTACAAAACCAGTGCAAGTTTTAAGTTATTAACTAAGGTGATAGCTCCTTAACCGACGGTGAACATGAGCTCCTTGGATACGCTACATTCCCTTCGTGGTATTCTGAAAACCCACAAGATGATGGTGTTGTTATCACTTATAAGTCCCTTCCTGGTGGAGCACCTCCTTTCGACCTTGGCCAGGTTAGTACCCCTTGTGCATGAACAACGGTGATTAACCAGAAACCAACGTTGTAACAGACACTGACACATGAAGCTGGTCATTGGGTTGGTCTATACCATACCTTTGAAGGTGGTTGTGAAGAACCCGGTGATGAAGTCTCCGACACACCAGCAGAGGAATCTTCCGCCTCGGGTTGCCCAACTGGTCGTGACACTTGTGCAGGAGGAGGTCAAGATCCAATTCGTACGTCCTAAATACTTATTTTTAACACTTTTTTCCTCCATTGTTAATGCATGGTCTTTTAGACAACTTCATGGACTACTCTGACGATGCATGCATGGATAACTTCACACCAGGGCAAATTGAGCGCTTTAGGTCACAATTGGCAACGTACCGCGATGTACCGTTATAGATCTAGCGGCGAATATTGCGATTTACCTTTTACACGTTAAGATTCTTCTCATTAAGTTTACGTGCATACATATCAATAGTAACGTCTCTGAAAGTAGCATTCGACACGCATTCCAGATCAAGTAACGATTTTGGTCTTTAAATGCCACCACAGTTAAGATATGTGAGAATTAGCATAGACACATCATCTTAGTGCTGTGAAGTCAACCACCTGTGTCGCCTCATCTATCAGTCAAGGTCAATGATGAAAACACTGCAGCTGTCGCATACGACACAATTTCTTTATTGAGAATCCAAGGGGATAACAAGTAACCAGGGAGATTCATTTGAGAATTCCTCATGAGACAAGTTAGACTGCCAGTGGGAGCTAGCAATACAATTCTAAAGGGCCACACCACGGTATGTGGCTATCTCAACCCTGAAACGCTCAATCTGACCCGGCGTGAAGTTATTCTTGCAGATATCGTCAGTGGAATCCATGAAGTTATCTGAAGCGCATTCATGAGCCATAGTACTAAACAATGTCTATATCACCACGATGTGACATACGAATTGGGTCAGGACCGTCACCCGAACAGGTATCTTGATTGGTGGGGCAACCAAACGTTTCTCTCGCTTCTGCCGGGGTGCCCAAAACTTCGTCACCGGGTCCATCACAACCACCTTCAAAGGTATGGTACAATCCACCCCAATGGCCAGTTTCATGAACAAGTGTCTGTTGGTGCATAAAGGTGAGCTGGTAATTCGAAAATAAGAAGCTACTAACCATGCCAAGGCTATTAGATATAAAACCACCGGGGAGGGCATCGGCGGTGATAACAATTCCATCGTTACGTGGGTTCAGTGAATAATTCCAAGGGTATGTTGAATATCCAAGAAGTGACGTCGTGCCACTGGTTATAGAGCTATTGACACATTATTATGATACATTGATGTTCAAGAAATTTGTAAACTCACCCTACGACGTAGACGTTAAGGTCAGCTGCGCCACCTTGTCTAAGTGACGCCTTCATCTGGCTCTGTTGCCAGTGGGTGCCCATAGTTGATAACAAGTTGTACCAATTTGAGTTGATGATGTGAGTTGTTCCGGTAAGGAGCCATTGAACACTCGAATTAGCGAATGCAGTGTTCATGACCTGCATCTGTTGTGGGATCTTGGAGTCACTGGAGATATATTTTGCATCTGAGAACAAATGAAGATAGCAACGATGTTGAACATACACATTGCCACCTGATTGTGCCTCAATGACATGAAAGTATACCTAGTTGCTAGATATCAAGTCGCGATCATAGTGAGAACACATTGGCACTAACATTCAAGGATGCTGGGGTGTAAGCAGCCGATGTTGAATTTAGGTCAACTTTGTTGACTTTGAACCAGGCTTCAGCAGCGGCCTTATCCTCCTCATTGATGAAGGTTCCACAAGACCTGGAAACAGGATTCGGACAACATCCTATCATTAAAGCAGGGAAAACATACAATCCCGTCGTCTTGGAAGATACTGCAAGCACAATTGCAGTGTAAAGGAAGATAGTTAACAGTTTCATCATGGAACTAAAAGGCAGGCATCGTATGGTAGTTTCCAACTAGGATAACGGGAGAGGATCCACTGGATTTTTATACCTCAGCAGATCGACATAATTGCTGTGGCATAGTGCCCCTTTTCTCCGAACCATCACCAGGTGCTTCAACTCTTTGATATTCTTCTGACAAAGGTTCACGAATGCTCATGTGATGCATCTTTTCACCGTGACCTGGAAGCTCGTGATATCATTTAACCACTACCACTATTGAACATGTATCCTTGAGTTGATTAGCTGACATGAGTATCGTTGCTCGTGCATGCATGCATTTCTTGTAGTCCTGTTTTGGCTTCAGTGAGTACCCGGGTGCTTCGAAGTTTTCAATTCAGAGAAGACTATATATCTGACAGGTGTTCAAGTTACTGAACATCCATATGATACTTCTTCCATTTAATCTAGAAGCTCCGTGACAGAGTATAACAGGATCAAAGAATATTGGGATGGGGAAATCATACTGGGTTCACGTTAACTGGCTGGTATGAATTGCCATCAAGCAAACATGCGAGTATTTCTCGGCAGAACCTATCTTTGAGCAGAAGACCTACCAGGATCTTAACGTCACCCTGAGAGTTGTTTCGTAGTGCCTTCAAGGTGTTAAGGGGATGCTGCTCGAGGCTTCCAACTAGCAGTGCGGCATCAAGGCAGACATTGGTCACTGGCAGCCTGCCAAACCAAACAAGGCCGGAGTTACAAATTCAAACTATGACGACCATCTGCCGAAATCAATCAGTCCTGCAACTTGTGTCCTCCGAGTTGCAGTGATCCGAGTCTAGGCATTTTTTGTTCGAGTTCATATAAGCACATCCTCTACCATGGACTGAAGTCATGGCTACGAGATGCTGTAGGAATGGATAGGGGGCCACTCAAGGTCAACGCACTCAATTACATTTTTTGGATTTTGCAGGACTTGCTTTACAGTGGCTGCCAAAAGTATTGCACAGTCACGTGCATGCCCACAATTCGTCCCATAACTCAAGAAAATCATTAGGCATTGATAAAGTAGCTACATCATTTGATAGCTACATTAAAGTAAAGTAATATAATTCTGTAAAGAAAGTAGAACAAAAAAGGAAGGTCATGAAAAGCTAAGGAAACCAAAGAAAAGGGTGAGTGATACTTACAGTATGTCCTGAGCTTGTAATATAATACATTAGCATCAAGATCAACCAAAAATGGACTGGAGGGAATAATATACCTAGTACTTAGTGTGTTGAGAGGATGACAACAGCAACATGCAGCAGCTAGTTAAGTAAGACTTTCACTTACAATCTAGAGTGGTGTAGATTGAAAGAGTAGTGTGTAGCAATGTTTCAAGATGAGGCAAAGGCTTGACAATTGAGAGAATGAAGTTTGTTATTTTTCTAGCTACAGAATACATGGCTTTTATACACTACAGACCAGGTATATTAATAGAAGAAAAATACATGAAATGTCAGATGTGGTTATGTGCTGAGTAAGTGGATTATCAATCCTTTTCACATGTCATGTCAAGTGTGAGAAGGAATAGTTTATTGGACAGTTCCATTCTCAACTGTGTCATTGGTCTCATGTCATGTCAATCATGAGTAATGATGATTTTGTAATAACTTGATTCTGCTTATGACAGAACAAGAGCATCATCATTCTCACTATCTAATCAATGATTCAATATCTGCTTTATTGACAGATGTCTTCAATTATTTGTGAGCATATAATTTTGACAGGAAGTGGTATTTCTTGAGCAAGGATTTGTTGAATACATCATGGATCTTCATGCTCTCTGGTAGTTGGAGCCAATATGAAGACAATCCTATTTTTTCTTTGATCAGGAAGGGGCCAATCCAGATGTCTGACAGTTTCCACAAAGGGCAATCAAGCAACAAGTTGGAACTATCAAGTAATACAAGATCAATGATCTTGTATTCTTGAGATGGCTTTTTGTGCTTGTTGTATTGTATCTTTTGCTTTTCTTGGGCCTTTTCCATCACTTTAATCATGTGTTGTCTGGCATCTTTGAGATTTCCAATGAATTCTTCTATGGAATCCAGGGTGGCCTTTTTGATCAGAACTCCTGATCTTGGATGTATCCTGTTGTTCAAGAAAAATAGAGAATATCCTGTCAAGCTGTGTACCTTGTCATTGTATGTAAATTGGGCTAATGGTAGCCATTCTACCCAATCATTCTGCTGGTGATTTATGAAGGTTTGAAGGTAGCATTCTAGCTCTTGATGGACTCTTTTGGCTTGTCCATTTGTTTGTGGATGGTAGGCCATGGAAGGATTCCCCTGAATACCTAGAACCTTTAGCAAGTCCATCATGAAAGCTGACACAAATTGAGGTCCTTGATCAGAAATGATCTTTAGGGGCAATCTGTGTTCTGGGAATATACAGTCATGATATAGTTTAGCTACTCCTTGAGCCATTATTTCCTTATTACAAGGTAAGAAGTAGGCTTTTTTTGTGAATTTGTTGATAACAGTCAATATTGTGTTGAATCCCAGCTTTCTGGAAAGAGTCCTACTAAATCCATTGATACTGTGTCCCAAGGTCCTGTTGGGATATTGTGTGGATATAGGGGTGCAGCTTTCCTTTTTTTTTTTTTTTTTTTGAATAGTAAATTGTGTATTTGTTTTGAACTATGTGAACTACATCACTATTTACTAGATTAAGTATTCCCTACAAGAGGGATAAGTCCAAAAATTAAGTCATTGAGGATGAGGTGGGTTGCAATGAAGCACCCTCTTCTTCATCCTTGTTTGTTAGTAGGCTTTTGAAAGAGAAAGCCTTTGGGTTGTTGTGAATGAACTTGATAATGAGCTTTGTGGTGGATGGTTTCCACAATAGTATACAAAGTGTCGAAATTATACGCTCTCAAATAATTGAAGACATCTGTCAACAAAGCAGATATGGAATCATTGATTAGATAGTGAGAATGATGACGCTATTATTCTGTCATAAGCAGAATTGAGTCATCATGACTCATCATTAGTATGACATGAGATCG
>KZ302373.1:5343-16165 GCA_002554575.1 Amanita thiersii Skay4041 | reverse complement strand
AATGTGATGAAACAAGTAAGAAAATAAGAATAGCTACTACTGGTAACCAGATGAGTAAGTAGCTTGGTAAGGCAATGAGTAAGGAGGCCTGGGGACCAGAGTAGCCCAAGGCAATAGTCAGTGGTGTTGACTACAAGTGAAACACTGTCCAAAGAGGCAGTAAAGATGAGTATTTGCAAAAGGATAAATAAAGGTAAACAAGTAAGCATTGAAGTGTTGAAAATAGGGGTTGCATAGGGAAAGGGGCACTTAGGGGTTGAACCTTGAGTGCTGAAGTTTGGAGGGCATAACACTCCTCAATAATAGGAGTAATCTTCTCAACCATCAAAGTTGCCTTTGTATGGGTTGCTAAGATTGTTGATGCAAAATTATCCCAACAAGCAGGAAAAGCTGCAATGACCATAATGGCCTGGAAAGCATTACTGACAGGCTCTCCATAAGCAGCTAGATGTTATGATCCTTTTAATCATTTTCCTTTTCTTTTCTTTTCTTTTTCTTTTTCTTTTCCTTCCCTTCCTCCAGTAGACACCCACTTAGACACGCACTCTCATAGACGCTGGTCTAAGTGTGTGCCTCTTCTAGCACTGAACTAGTGCACGTCTCCTTGTTATTTTATATTCCCAAGGTTATGGGTTCAATCCAACCAAAAGCCTTTTCTTTTCTCTTTTGTTCTGCTTAATACCATTGTAGTTAGGTGTTTGGTCTCTAGCTCTTCAATAGTTTCTCTCACTGAGTAACTACCAGAGTCCAATCTCATCTTCCTTTCCTTGTTGTTGTTGTCTACTGAGAGACACTTGAGAGTTGTTGGATTGTGGAATTGGTATTATCAGTGAGCTTCTAACATAATTGAAGAGCTTGCTACTCTCACCCATCCTGAACATCTCCTTGAGACCCACCTTTTTCTATTTTCTCTTCACCTCCAAGGCATGCTTGTGCCCCCCATCTCCCACATCATAGTAATGGAGGGTGTCCCACATCCATGGCATCCCATTTTTGATAGCCTACTCACAGACTCAAACAACCACATCCTAATCACAGGATCCCCAACCTCGTTTGACATGCCCAGTGCTTCTTTTTGACCCAGAACCATTACAGCTAGTGGAGAAAGACTAGTGTAACTCATGGAGCATTGTAGGATCTTGTTCTAAATGTACCCCCATGTTGGTACCCTCTCTGAGAGAAACTCACTTGTTCACCACCTTGCATGCCTTTGACCTCAAACTAATCTCTTATCAATCTCCCATCACCTAAGTGGCTGTCTAGGGTTGCATGCCTGCCACAAGGTACTACTAGACCTTCACACTCCACAACCTTCATTACATCACCCACTTCCCCCATCTCTTTTAATTAATAATGGATCCATTGCTCTACTCACTCCTCCCATTTTACTACCTATTCTGCATCATCTTTTTCCCACTTTGGATGATGGTTGGTGGTGCTGGCGGAGGCACCGAAGAACCAGATTGGTCACTAGACCAGGCTCTAGCCCAAATCCAACAGCTGCTGGGTGCTGTCAATAACCTCCAGCACACCATTGCCCAACAAGGGCAAACTATTGCACAATTGCAAGCGCAAGCAGTGGTTACACCTCCCAGTACTGGAACTCCCTTTTGCAGCCCAAAGATGGCAACGCCACCTATCTATGATGGTGCTATGACCACCTGTGAAGCCTTCATTAACAGCTGTTGATTGTACATCTCAGCTAAACCACAGGAGTTCCCAAACCTTTGGATGAAGGTGACTTGGGTGCTAGGTTTTATGCAAATTGGCATGGCACAACTATTCCAGGACCATTTTCTGGTATACAGTACATGACAACTCCAGAATTCCAGACTCAATATGAACAATCCACAGAGCCTGATCAGATCGAGCTCTTGTATCATGATATCTATAAAGTGTTCAGTGATCTGAACAAACAAGCTACAGCAATACAAGAAATTATGACGATTAAACAAGGATCTAAATTGGCTGAGGAACATGTTCAGCTCTTTAAACAGAGCTATATGAGATCTGAATACAGCAAGATCACAGGGATTCATGAGTTTAAATGGTCATTAAACTCTCCCCTTCTGGACAAATGTATGGCAGTACCAGAATTACCAACCATGCTGGATAAATGGTACAACCTAGTCATCCGATTAGACTGCCAATGGAGACAGGCGGTAGCAGAATGTAAGGTATTTGCTGCTTGTGGAAGTGGCAGCACCAGCAGACAAACCAGTGCAACACAATGCACTGGTCAACAAAGGCAAACACAAGGCAATACACAACAACAAGGCTTTAACCAACAAGCCCCACAAACTTGGCAAACTCTCCCCAACCAGCCACAACAGCAACAATGGAGATCTCCAGTACAAGCTGCACTGCGAGATCCCAATGCCATGCAGGTAGACTGCAACCGCAGTCCTATCCAATGCTACAACTGTGGTCAACCTGGCCATATGGCTCATGTATGCCCTAATCTGTGACAACAGCAGATGCACTTGGTAAGTGCTTGGAATAACAGAACAGATGCAGACAGAGAGGAATTGTGGCAGATGGTGAATGGTGGAGGAAGTCAGGCAGGAGGCAGTGTTGCCCGCATTGAAGAAGTTCCAGTTGCGGCTTCTGTTATGAGTACAACAGTTGTGCAACCCCCAGTTGTACCTTACACACCCCAGGGTTTTCAGTTCAGCCAGTGAGTGGCTTTGACTCAAAGGCTCTGGTTTCCACAGGTCAACACTTATAAAAAACACCAAAAACAAAGAAAAAATCTTCACATATCCTCTCATTGAAAAATGAGTGACAAAGGATATTCTGTCTCTCCCAGCCCTAGCAACGCCTTTTCAACTGCTATTAGCAGTCTACGGTCCACTTTCCAGCAGGAATTGGCGTCAGAAGATGCCCTTCAATATATTGACTCTGTCCCACAGAGCAGAACAGCTTCCCCTTTACAACAACCTCATTCCCACCATGAGGATAACAACACACAAACGGGTCGCGAGACCACCCCTGTAACACAGTCACCAAGGTCACATTCTGTCACGCCCAAAGCGTCTCCAGTAGTATCCCCCCACACAGAATACAGACCCTCCTCCACGGACAATACTAGTAACAACAATGGCGGCATTATCTCATGCATGCAATCAGCAGCTTTTGATGAATCGCAAAACATTGCACAACCGGTCCCATCTCACCCCCCCCCCTGGCTTTTATGATGTTGGATTTCACTGACTCAGACATTAACCTCACAGGCACACTCATATCCCTCCCGGCATTAATGAATAAACCCCAAACTTCGGACTTTCCCTCCAGCACTGATCCAACCTTCGTCCTTCAAAACATCTTTGCAACAAACGCCAACAATTTATTGCAAACACTAGGTTATGTCCCGTCAGCACAGGTTAAAGATATGGGAAAGGCCTTAGCAACCCACATCTGCACATGCACAGGATCCGGCTTTGACAACCCGCGAGCAGAACAAACAATACAAGCTGATTTGCTAGCGAGAATTGTTGCTTATGCAGCTTCGGAAATAAACATGGAAGTGGCAGACTACACCGTAGCGTCACACGGCTCTTCCATACCGCTCATTGTCTATCGCGAGATTCAAGAAGATTGGGACTTTTCTGGAAATTTGGATAACTACCTTCTAACTGATACCATCAACACCATTCAGGATGATCTCAATGAAGCCTTTACAAACAGGCAACATAAGAATATAATGGCAATTTCTACCCCCCTCTCTGACTTCTCCACGCAGGACAAACACCTAATCATGGACTCCATTGCAAACGAGACCCCTCTCCCTGAGAAATGGGCCTTCACAGACGAGAAAGGACACAAGCGAACCACATACGGATGGTTAACAGGCAACATCAACCCGAAGAAACCAATCCCTCCCCGTACCACCTTCTCACCGACTACTGGACAAAAATGCCCATTGGACACGGATCATGAAACGGACGACATCACCTACAAGGAATGCCTGGAAACAATTAAACTCCAACTCCCCCTCCCCCAGTCCACAATCGAAGCAAACATTGAGGCATGGACAAGTACTTCCAACAGTTGCCTGGACATTTGCCGATCCAAATTCCCAGAAGTCAACCCCACGGTTTTAACGTCAATTGTTATCCAAAAGGCCAATGAAATTGGAAAACGAGAATATTTTACCAACAAGATTCGTCGCCTTGCAAGATCTAAAGATTCCAAAGCACTGCAAGACTTCCAGGAGGAAAGGCTTCGATACCTCTTACAAGAAGTATCCCCCCTTCTCTCCAGCAACAACAACATGGACCACATCCAGGATTCAACTATGGAAGACGACACCATGGTTCTCTCGAAAACTGCACTGATACGTAAATCAACTGCAATCTGGAAAGACACCGCAACTACAATGTGGAAAGAAAACATCATTACTTGTAACCAACAAACTTTGGACCAAGCAACGAGATTATTACTCTTAGAGGACACCACCCACAAATACACTAGATTACCAGATAACCAAATCTATGACACAGAAATTGACAGACAGGATATGATCATTGCACGCATCACGGAACTCAACACAAATGCAGCCAAAGTCATATCCGACATTCATAGGAAATCAGCACCCACTGCGAACCAAAATAAATTGAACCTCATCACGCAACAGGGATGGGAAACTGTGAAAAGAACAGTTCTCCAGAACCCATCTAAATACATCCCCAACAACATTCCTAGCAAACAACAGGCCAAACTTGTGAATTCAATAGTAGAAGATCTCAAGATCAAAGATAACCACAACTGGGCCAACCGAATCATTAAGGACATCAAAAACAAAGGATTACAATCCAAAGCTGCAGAACATCACATTCAGGCTATCACACGCAGACTCAATTCCTGGTCCTCCCCAGCTCCATCCCCCAAACCACAAGACTTGAGCCCTTCCAATGACCAGGATATGCCCCCAGCAGACCCAATCCCATGGACGGAAACGGACGAGTACAAACAAAATCGCAAGCTTTGGATGGACACAGCGTCAGAAATTTTTGAAAAAATCTCACCATACTTCCCATCAGGTGAAAGGAAACAGAAAGAAGAATTATACTGCGAAGCGGCAGATATATGTGCAACACAGGATAAATCCTTACTACAGTTACAATCCATCTCCTCCCTCACCGACAGCAACAAACGGAGAGAACTAGAAGAGATGAGAAAGGTCCAGATCAATAAGGAATTCCAGGATCTTTTACAGGCCTCAAAACGTCAAACCTTCGTTCACAAGAAACAAGAATTCAAAGATTATTTGGCGTCCAAAGACTTCGAATACTATGTCCAGCACACTAAGGACCAACTTTCGAACCCAGCTGTCCCCGCCAAGAAGAAGACTATCCTCAAAAACCTCGTCAAGGAAGCAGAAGACACTAAATGGTCGCCCAAACACAAAATTGATGATGACGGATTGGTTCTACCTGATTCCCCCCTGCCCTCCCCCCCTCCTAATACCAAACCCAAACCAAGAAAACCCTCGAAAACAACAACTCAAACAACCAAAGAGGAAGCAGAACAAACACACAAAGGTAACACACCTAATACGAGACACTTACAAAAACTTCTCAATGAAATGAACACCGACAACGGAATGAAAATCATGAGGGAAATTCATAAACTCTCGGAAAAAGACAAACTCGCAACAGCTAAAAAACAATTAGTGAAACCACCCGCAAACCCCAAAATGCCCTCCTACGCTCAAACGGCAACACCCAAGAACAACCCCAAAGACCCCAGAAAGGACGGAGCTGGAGGGTGGAAGACGGTTGGAGGAAATAACAAAATTTCCCGATCCACAATCCTTCCCCCCCCTCCCAACGTCTTCAAATTCTTTGTCACTGATGATGAAGATACTCTTCCCAGCCCTCAACTGACTGATGAAGAACTTACATCCAACCTCAATAACATCATAAGCGAAAACGTTGAATGGCTTCTTGCCTTGGGAAGCAATCACATTAAATCTGCAAATTGGTCAAAAGACCCGAAAGCAATTGTCGTCACAATGACAAGGGACATAGAGAAGAATCAAAAAGACGATCTCCCAGATGGTGAAGAAGCCTTCACAGCCTTGAAAGAAGTCGTCCTAGACCTCTTCCCAGACGCTACTCTCACCAATCGTAAACCACGGTCTAAACTCAAATTCTCCAGAGTACCAGTCCAACACTCTGATGGCCTTCCCATGGATAATGGCCTTTTGTACCACTACATCCGAAAACACCCAAACTTCGAAAACGTTCGTTTCTCATTAACCCCACGCTTCGAACGCACACGCCCCCTCAAACCGGGCCAAAAACCCAGAGAGGAATACACGAAAACAGTGATATGCGAAGTTTTTGACACGGAAATGGGCTCAGTCACCAAGAAATGTCTAGGTTCAACTATCAAGTTCGACAACAACCCCTCTATTTGTGAGAAGTTCATATTCAGATCAGGAGAGGACAAGAAAAACTGCCCAATCTGTCAACGTTGGGACCACATCGCTAAATTTTGCAAATCCAAAACACATTACTGCGCAAGATGCGGAGGACCACACCCGACGACCATGCACAAAACCACATGCGAGTCATGCACAAAGGGAAACCCATGTGAGGTCAAATGTGTCAACTGTGAAGGACTGCATATGAGCACTTCTGACCATTGCCCATTCTTCAAGGCAAGACACAATAAGGTGGAACTCTCCATCTATATCAAAGCCCAGAACACCTGCAACAAAGAACGCCAAGAAACATGAAGAGCTCAACATGCGCTCAATACAGCATCTGCACCCAACGCCGCCGGGAGACGTTTATCCCCTAAATCATCATGAATTTACGCTCTCACCAGAAAGACACTTTCGCATTGACATACGGCAAGATCGTATGTCAGAACATTGCTAAGAACATCAAACACTTGCATGGCCTACTTGATTCCCATAGTAACACAACAGATATCTTAATGATACAAGAAACCCCATACTATTTAGTAAAGCACACCCTTCCTTCATTTCAGGAGGTACCCCCGTATACGGCCCCCCCATTCACCCTGCATGGACTTGCGCTCATTCATTTAATCTATACCAGGACAAATCACAAGTAGCAACATTTGTTAACAATCGCGTACTTACAAATCACTCCCTTTTTGTTGACACAGAATCCTTTAACCACCATAACATACTATGCACAAAACTCACCAATAATTTTTCAGGTCAAACGACGACAATCGTTAACGTGTATAACAATCCCTTCAAGGGCCCAAAAAATGACGCTGTCAAATGCATCATCAACAAACTCCCAACGTTGCCACACATCAACTTGATACAAGGAGATTTCAACCTCCATCACGCAGCATGGGACACATCAGTGAATACAATGTCAGATATTGGAACTTCACTTCTGCAAGCCACCTTTCTCCAAAACCTCTCACTGATCACACCCCCGTCTCTCCCCACGCACTACTCCAAAAACCACCCCAATCGCGTCTTGGATTTAGCCTTTGTGAAAGATCAAACCAGGACACAAATAAGATGCATCGTAGAACTCAAAAAGTGGGGATCCTCGGATCATGCTCTCATAACAATCGAATGGGAAGTGGAAGTCGACCCCTTCCACCCCCCCTACATCAAAAAGGACAGTGAAGAGGAACTCACGTTCATATCCAATATCGGTGAAAAAGAATGGTGGCGAACACCAGACGATACACTAGATAAACAAGAAAAATGGATTATCGCACAAGCCAACTTCACAGATTTATACAAAACTATCTCCATCTCCTGGCATCAGTGCGCCAAACTGGGTTCAATAGGACACCCAACTCCCTGGTGGAATGACGAATGCCAGGTGGCTAAAGATAAAGTGGGGACCTATCCCACCCAACAAAACCGGCAAGATTACCAGACACAAATCCACACTGCACGCCAACAATACTATCGGGCAACAGTTCAAGAGGCTTCCCTCAGCAGAAAACCGTGGAAACCAGCTAAGTGGGGCAATGCATGTCCTCCGCCTGCTTTCTCCACCATAAGAACTCCTGATAATAGACAGATATCGTCTCTGCCCAATCTATGGACGTGCCTCCACACTCAGTTTAACTCTGCAGCGAGTGTCACTCCAGATATGAACGAAATTCAAAATTTCGAACCCAAAACCCCCTGCTCCTTCAACCCCATTAGTAGGAAGGAAATACAAGAAGCACTGACCAAAACTTCAAACACATCAGCCCCAGGTCCAGATCACCTAACATGGAGACATGTCAAACACCTTTGGCACCATTACAACAGATTCCGAGAACAATTCCAAGCTAGCATCAACTGGTCTATTGTAAACGCCTTCTGGCCAGTACAATTCAAGGAATCAATCACAATCGTCATCCCAAAGCCCAACAAGGACAACTACACCACTCCAAAGGCATACCGTCCTATATGCCTCCTTAACACCCTGGGCAAGCTAACAACAAAAATTCTGGCCACGCGCATGAACATGGATGCTATCTTACATCGTATCGTTCATCCAGCCCAAGTTGGAGGAATCAAAGAGTCCTCTACGACAGACGCTGGACTCCTACTCACAACCCATGTTGAAGAAGCAAGAGCGAGGGGGCTTCACACATCCATTATAGCCCTTGACGTCAGCCAATTTTTTCCTTCTATCAATCACACCATGATTGTCGAAATCCTACGCCGCCAAGGCTTTGGCGACACTCTTTGCGACTTCCTGAAAGCTTTTCTCTCGGACAGAATGACTAACTATAAATGGGGATCAGCTACATCCCCCGCCTTCCCATTTACTTTAGGCCTGCCTCAAGGGGATTGCTTATCCCCTATCCTTTCAGCACTATGCATCGCAGCCCCCTTAAACCACTACTTCCCGCTACTCCCATCAGTGCCATCCTTCGCAATATTCTACGTCGACGATGGAGTCCTGGGTCACTCATCCAACTCCATCGAAGAAAATAAGGCAATACTACGTTTACAATTTTCGAGACTAATCACAGCACTCCAGAAAATTGGCCTCACACTCGAAACAAAAAAGACCGAGTTCTTTAACTTTTACGCACTGGACCTTACAAGACCCAAGGGTTATATCACACCGAATGACACAAAACACAAAGAAATATCGCTCCCGACCTCAACAACACATAACAAAAACATAACGATCAAAGTACCACAGTATTGGAAGTATTTAGGTTTTTTCTTTTCTCCATACCTAGATTTTTCTTTTCATGTTACATGCTACACTAATAAGGCACTGACTTTCCTCAGGTCAGCGCGCATGATGGGCACGTCAACCTGGGGACTATCACCGAACGTACGAGCACTGGTTTACATGGCAATAGCATGATCCATTTGGAGCTATGGCTATCAACTATGGTTTCACCATAATGGATTCGGGGTCAAAAAATTAGTCGACAAATGTCAGGTATTACAAAATACGGCAACGAGGTGGATTACAGGAGCGTTCAGAATGACTCCCATCAAGAGCCTTGACCTCCTATCTTCTATTCCACCTGTCACGATATGGCTCAACAAAAGCCTCAATAATGCCACTCTACGGCTGGCAACCATTCCTACAGGCAGAGCCATTCAACGCCAAATTAAATTCGAAGGACTCCACTCCTTCGACCATACCTACATCCATTCAAGATGCCAACCAAGACCCACAACCCTAACGGCAGCCAAGGAGATCACCATATCTCCGAGACACACTGCACTACACCCCCTAGTGGTTAACGGCGCTTGCACCATCAACAGATTCGAAGATCAAATCACTTTCAATAACCCTGAACCCCCGAGAAAAACGGACTCCAAAATATACAAAGATTGGATCAGCGATCGGATCTCCAAAGTCAACGCGTCGACGACAGTGGCAGACTTTGCCATCTTCACTGATGGAAGTCATAACCCTGACAATGATAAAGCCATGGCTGCCGTGGTCATAGCCAGGAAAAATCAAATCATACAGACGCTATACAAAGGCACCCCGAGTACAAATAGCACTGAGTGCAAAGTCACTGCCCTCCATAAAGCAGTACATTCTCTCCTCCACTGCAAACCGCCCTCCTCTTCTTCTCCTGGTCTTTCGGGCCATGTAGTCCTCTTTATGGACTCACAGCCAGCAATCGACCTCTTCCTCGGTGCATATTGGGTGCATGACCAGATGAGTTCAGTCCAGGCCTCAATCTCACTTCGACGATGGTTGCAAGACAACCCGCAAAACCACCTCTACGTCAGGTGGTGCCCAGGACATCAAGGGGTCCCCTACAACACACTAGCCGACCAACTCACATGCTGCCATACCGAAACTGTCCCTAACGAGACGTCACCATCCTTTCACAAACAATCATACCACTGCACTTTCATTGACAGCTGGTGACAACACCTAACCCCTCCCTATGGATCCTCGTGGTTACCAATCCACTTAGGACGCCGATCCAGTGTCACCACCACACGCCAGAGGTGGAGTGCGCTTTGTGGGGATACCATCGACACTTTTTTGAGGCTCACTCAAGCCCTAACAAATCATGCTCCTACAGCAGAATATTCAAGACAATACCACCCAAACAAGAATTCCCAGGCATGTGCCCATTGCGCTGACAGAGGAGAAGACAACACCTTAAGTCGTAAGCATATTCTATACCACTGTCCACATTTTGAACATAGTTTACCACCTTTGTCGAGAGGACGACAACAGCAACACGCAGCAGCTAGTTAAGTAAGACTTTCACTTACATTCTAGAGCGGTGTATAAAGCAGAGTGAAGCGTGTAGCGACGATTTCAAGAGGAGGCAGAGGCTCGACAATTGAGAGAACGAAGTTCGTTATTTTTCTAGCTAC
>KZ302372.1:6091-16191 GCA_002554575.1 Amanita thiersii Skay4041 | reverse complement strand
ATGTTGACTACAAGTGAAACACTGTCCAAAGAGGCAGTAAAAGTGAGTATTTGCAAAGGGATAAATAAAGGTAAACAAAAGGACGTCGAAACGTCGAAAATAGGGGTTAGGGCGCTTAGGGGTTGAACCTTGAGCGCTAGAGGTATGGAGGGTGTAACAGTGACCAGACATACTGTATCTATATCTTATCTAAGCAGTGATCATCTTGCCATTGCCGTTTCTCTTGAGAGTCCTATACTTGGTCTTTGGCTTACTGCCTGAGCACTGAGATAGACATCCCTTACACCTTTGGTGCCATCATTGAGATTATAATATTTGTCTTTTAGCTCTCATCTCTTTATTTTGCTTTCCCAGCTTTCTCTGGGTTGTGCCATGCTTCCTGCTGGTAAAGGATCATACCAAAAAGGGGTTTCCTGATTTGCTAAGTCAGGTAGTCCTTCAATGGTGATCAGCCAGTATCCCTTGAATTCGAGGTAGGCTTGCATAGGATATTCCCATGTGGTGTAGTTTGTTCCATCCATAATGGGAATTCATTCCATATCTGAGTGTTTGGAGTTGTTGCCATTGCCATTTAAAGCATGCATAAATCAATTCCTTTCTTCAGTGGAGAGGTGTAGGCCAAAGTGATTTAAAGCTCTTTCTCCTCCTATTATCCAGACAAACATTCTTCACCTTTCTATAGAAAGATCACAGATTCTTTCATTATGAGAAAGAATTCTACAGGCTTCAAGAATCATTGTAGCTTTGTTAATGTGATTGAAGATGAACATGAAGCATTGGAGGAGGTGGGGATCAGCAAAGACTGAATCTTGTTCTTCTTCAGCTTGTCCTCTTGTAGTGAACAGATTATGGTTTCCATGAAGAGCATGAGCTAGGCAATTTCTCTGTTCTCTAGTTTCATGGGCTCTTCTAAGGGCATTGTGAAAGACTTCTCTTTCTTGATCAGTGATGGTTACACCATATGTACCTAGTAATTGTTCACTGAAGATCCAGATTAAGAAGTGGTTTTCTTGGACTTTGAAGAAGCTATCAATGGTGACTTGTGAAGCACCTATGAGGGATCTTATGATGAAGGTGATACTGCTTTTGAAGTCATTGACTAGATTGATCCATTCTTGATCTGTAATTGAACAGTTGCCATTAAGGGTGTGCATGAAGCAATTTCTGTCTTCTGTGGATAGTTCCCAGCCAAAGTTGTTCAAGAGGGGTTCACCTCCTAGGATCCATATGAAGTAACAATTCCTTATGATGGAGAAGAAGTTGATTCTGGCATATCCATCTAGGTGGGTGCAAGCTTCATAGATCCTACAGAAGTCATCTTGGTAGTGATTTATGGTTAGGTACCTCATTACATTGAGGGGAAGTCATTCTGTTCTATTGAAAGGATGGTATTTGCCATTCAGTGAGTGTTGGAAATGGTTTCTTTCTTTGTTTGATATGGACCATCCATATTTTTGTAGAAGTTTGATGCCTCCCCCGAGCCAAACTAAGAACTGGTTTTTTGGTTCTTTTAATAGGGTTTTTCTGAGGTCTGAGGAGTATTCCAAAGTGTGAGTGAGTGTGTTGATTTGGTGTTCATGGGAGTGCACATAGTCTTCACATCATTTTGCTCTAAGGTCTTCAAAACATTTTTTGCATTTAAGTTTCTGAAGAATATCCCAAGCTTCATCTTGCTCCTTCTGAGAGGCTCTTTCTTGGGCTTCCCAATCAGCATGTTCTTTGGCTTGTCTTTTGGCCATTGTGATTTGATGTTTTCAATAGAGGCAGATGTGATTGTCCATTTTGGTTCCTCTAACAAAGTTATGATAAAGATGGACATGATTATCACATTGGATGGCTGTTTTGGTGAAGCATGATTGATTAAGAGGGCGAGGTTTGGAGATATTCTTCTTGATTACAGGTTGCAGCTTGTTCTTTGAATCAATGAGTTTCTTGATCCAGAGCCACTGAGTGTAATCTTTCATTGAAAAGTCCTTTGAGTGAACTTTACTGGCTTCATCCATGGTTAATTTGTATCCTGGGGCTACATAGAAGAAGCTGGTTCCACTGTTGGTGGGAGTCTTTTTTGCTTTCTTGAAAGGAAAATGATGCATTGAGGATGATACTTGATCTAGAAATATTTTTCTTAATCAGCTTTCAATCTTTCAAGAACAGTGTGAAAGTTAAAATGATATTAGAGAAGTAATATTAACTATTTTAGTTAATATTTTTGTCATTTTCCTCTAATATCCCCCAAGTGCCTGTTCCAGCTTGTCCTACCCCTACTCCACCCATATTTCCCCACCCATGGAGATTCATATACACCAGAGTGAATTTATCATTCTGGCATTTTACTATGTACTATGCTCAACTGTTCTATGAGGTACTCTAAGATTTTACTTTCAAGTGCAACATGTTTGCTGCACTCTGAGAGGTACACATATTCCTCCCTGGCTGGGATGATGGGGAGGCAAGCAAGTTGAACCATTCACACATTGTTAACATGTGAGGAGATGGGCGGAGACATCCTGCAGTAGGTTCTGCAGGAGTGGTGTTAAAAGCTCACATGTAACCCTATACCTCAATCCTACATGTCCCTCAGGCATTGCTCCTCAAAGTCTTGAAATGAGAAGAAATGGAATAAAGCAAGACTCTTGTAGTTACATGTAGAGGTAAACTATCAAAGAGCTAAGGTATAAACAACCAACTACAATGGTTGAAGTAGGAAGTAGTAAATAAAACAGCTGTGGATAGAATCAAACCGAGGACCCTTGAGAGTTGCCCAAAGTGTCTGACATGTCTGAGGTGGCTGAACTCCAAGATGCCCAAAGTTGATAAGATGAGATAGGAGAAAAGATAGGAAAAGGGGAAAAGAAAAGAAAAGAGAATGAAAAGAAAATAGAATTAAGATGAACTTGTAATAAGTGGTCTGGTGGTAATGGACTCAACAAGCCCATTAGTGGTAGATTCCAGGATGGGGATCTCAAAGTTGTGGTAACTGTTAATTGTGAAAGAAGGCATACTGGTTGGTTTGTTTGAAGATTGGTAGGAATCTAGCAAAAAAACTTGGTCAGTGCCAGGATTGTGATTTGAAACACTGACTAAGAGACCTCCCAGTCTCAACAGTGGGATCGCTGATGCAAGTGGCATGCTTACTGTCCCTCATGATCCCAAGCTCCTTAAGAGTGAGGGGGATGATGAGGGGAGAGAGTTTCCTCTCTCAGTTCTCCCAAGCTACAGGCATTGGGGCCCATAACCTGTTGAGAAGACTGGCTCCCAGAGGGAGTTGCCCAGTCTGGAACACCTGCGCAAAGC
This sequence comes from Amanita thiersii Skay4041, assembly GCA_002554575.1. Classification (NCBI taxonomy): domain Eukaryota; kingdom Fungi; phylum Basidiomycota; class Agaricomycetes; order Agaricales; family Amanitaceae; genus Amanita; species Amanita thiersii. Next base: position 12,897 of record KZ302372.1, on the reverse strand, counting down.
GCTAGGCTAATCCCTAGGGGAAGCAGTAGCTAGGAACTAACTTACTGGTTAGTAGGTTGCTTTGCTACAGCTAGAAGCTCTGTAAGAACTTATATTGCTAGGACACTAAATGGTCCTCTTTTATACTGTACAAAAGTATGCACATGGACCAATATTCTACACATGTTTTTACCTGGGGTAATTGCACATTGCTGCACATGATATCATGCTAATATTCATAGAATATTTGCAGTCTATCTCCAGGGAGTCCATGGCTGGACTGATAACACATGGCTAGCTATAATTAGAATGAACTATTAATAACTATCTATGGTCTGATACTTTAGCACCTTATGGGTGGCTATTCTAACACTCCCCCTTGCTAATAATACTCCCCCTTAAAGGATATTATATAGCAAGTTAGACCTCTAGTCTGAATAGAATTCAAGACCAAGTTCATTTCTGAACTGAGCAAATTTAATGTTTGCCAAGTTCTTTGTTAGAAGATCAGCAGGATTATATTCTCCTGCAATGAATTCTAACTCAACTTTTTTATCTTCAACTACCTCTCTGATGTAGTGGTATTTTACATTGATATGTTTTGACCTTCTTTCTTGTACTGGATTTGAGGCCATAAATATCAATCCTTGGTTATCTCCACAAATCAGAACAGGAGTAACATTGAAACCCAATTCTGTCATCATGGAGATTTGCCAAACAACCTGCTTGCAACAGTCTGATAGTGACATGTATTCAGCTTCAGTAGAGGACTGGGCAATTGTTGGTTGTAGATGAGATGTCCAAGAGATGGCACCATTTGCTAGTTTGGTGAAAAACCCCAAAGTAGATTTTTGTTTTATGGGGTCAGAGGCATAATCACTATCAGTGAATGCAATGAGTGACTTTCCACTGTTTCCATCCATGGTGAGTGCATATTTTCTTGTTCCATTAAGATATCTGAAAATGTATAGGGCTTTGTCTATATGCCCTTGAGAGGGATTTGCAGAATGTTGTGACATTTTTATTACTGCAAAGGCAATATCTGGTCTTGTTCCAATCATGAGATATAGTAGTGAGCCTATAATTTGTTGGAAGTGAGATCTTAGTTTAGGATCTGCTTTCTCAGGATTTGGCTGAGGAATGTAGCCTGCAGGAAGTGGAGTTTTTGCTGTTTGACAGTTTTGCATGCCGAAACATTCAAGAATTTTGAGGAGGTATTTTTGTTGATCAAGATAGAGTTTTCCATTCTTGATGTCGATGGTCATCCCTAAGAATTCTGAGCAATTGGTTTCTCTACATTCCCATTTATCCATGAATTTCTTTTTGATATCAAGCAAGAAGTTTTTGTCTGGTCCAAGGAATAATGCATCGTCTACATAGATAATAGCAATGACCATTTTGCCATTTTTCTTGAAGACAAAAATGCCTGCATCAGATTTGATGTGGGTGAATCCTAATTCTTTCATGGATTTCTCCATGGCATGCCACCAAGCAAGTCCTGCTTGTTTAAGACCATAAAGGGCCTTTTCTAGTTTTAAAACTAGGTGTTCTTTTCCTTTTTGGATGAATCCTTCTGGTTGATTCATATAGATCTCTTCATTTAGAGTACCATAAAGGTAGGCGTTTTTAACATCCAGCCCAGAGATGTGCCATTTTTCAAGGGCAGCAAGGGTGAGTACAAGATGTACAGTTTCATATCTTATGTGTTATGCCCTCCAACCTTCAGCGCTCAAGGTTCAACCCCTAAGTGCCCCTTTTACTATGCAGCCCCTATTTTCGACACTTTGACACTTCTTTGTTTACCTTTGTTTATTCAAATGTGAATATTGGTTAACTTACTGACTTGGACAGTCGTTTCACCTACAGTCATACATTCTGACTACTACCTTGGGCTACTCTGGTCCCCAGGTGTCCTTATTCATCACCTTACCAATATTCTTACTCACATTACAACCAGAGATAGTCATCAACTATTTCTTACTTGTTTCATCCTACTATTTTAACCCTTCTTAGTTACCACTTCATGTATATAAGCTGTAACTACTTGCCTAGGATTCCCTAGGCTTTCAATACAAGTATCTCTCTTACTCTCATCACTCTCATTGTCTGAGGATCTACCTAGAGCATTGCTCTACCTAGTGACCAGACATATCTTTATCTTATCTAAGTGGTGGTCACCTCGCCATTGCCGCTACCCTTGAGAGTCCTATACTTGGTCTTTGGCTTACTGCCTGAGCACTGAGATAGACGTCCCTTACATTATGACAGGAGAGAAGATTTCGTTAAAGTCAATTCCTTTGACTTGTGAGAAACCTTTGGCAACTAATCTTGCCTTTTTTCTTCCATCGGATTTTTCATTAAAAACCCATCTATTTTTAATGATCTTTTTGCCTTTGGGCAGTGGCACAAGTTTGTAGACATTGTGGCTTTCAAGGGCTTTGATTTCCTCTTTACAAGCTTCGTACCAGGCATCCTTTTCAGATGGTGGTAGTTTGGCAATGTCCCTGAATTGAATGGGGATGTTGTCAGGGACAGCTGCTTTGAGCAATTTTTTAGAGTACGAAAGCAACTCCCCCATTACCCAAGAAGAGGGCTTTTTGGGTTAATCCCATTTCGTCAAAGTTCATTGCTTCAAGCCATGTTCTAGTGACATCATCCAATTCATTGAGGTTAATTCCAATATCCTTAAGTCTTTTAGGAAGGGATATCTTCTTATCATGAGGGTTCTGAGATACCTCAGAATTTTCAGTATTTTGACTGCTGCCCTTGTAGGGTAGGCCCCTCATGATAGGAGGTTGTTTCTTTCCAGAAGACAAATTTCTCATGCTAGAGATTGTGTCTCCTGGTGCCCAATTCCTTCAGTTTTGTAAATCATGAAGGATTTCAGATGGGACTCATTGTTCACCATAAATGTTACCAGGTCTGATGGGAACATTTCTGGTTCTCTCAGATCATCTGAGGGGTGGTGTTGGTGGTCATTCAGGTTCTTTGGAAGAGGAGTGATGCTCATGTTCTTTGGCGTCTGAATCCTCAGGTTCTTCAGATGAGGAATGATGATCATCTGAACCTTCAGATACAGGGTCTTGGAAACCATCTTCTTCTTCTGATGAGTTTTCATCGGAGTGATGGTCAGATTTGTCCTTGCTCTTTGGTTTGTACATGTCTTCAGAACAGTCATCCTTTGTTGAGTAAGGAGGATCGTCATCTGGTGAGTCAGTTTCAGGCCATGTAGTGTTCTCAACATCCAATGGGTCCTGAGGTATGAATGAATCATCGTCAAGTGGAGTGAGGGTATCTCGTTCAGTGTTGTCATCAGGTGTTATTCCTTCAGGTATTGGAGGTAACATTTTTGAAGGTGTATCTTTACATCTAGGGAAGAGTGACTCATTGAAGATTGCCTTTGTTCCAATGAAAATGGAGCCATTTGATCTAAGGAAGGACCATCCTTTAGTTCCTGGTTGCAGTCCAAGATGGATCATCATCTCAGAATGAGGTGATAGTTTATTCCAACGTTTTTCTTTGGGTATCCAGATGTGAGCAGCACAGCCAATAATGTGTAAGAAGTTGACAGAAGGCTTTTTGCCATAGAGAACATGATGAGGGGATTTCCATCTCAAGCATTTCTGAGGTGTTATATTGTAGAGGTATGTTGAATGTGCCCAAGTAAATGACCAGAAAGATTCAGGTAAGCATGCTTGGTGATGCATGGCTTCAGATTTTTCATGGAGAGTTCTGTTTAGTCATTCAGCTTGACCATTCTGTTGTGGGGTATGTGGGGCACTGGTTTGTTTGATGATTCCTCTATTTTTAATCAGGTTGGAGAGTTCTAATGATTTGAATTCTCCTCCCCCATCAGTTCACCACTTCTTTACTTTGGTGTCAAATTGTGTTTCGACAAGTGCAAAGAATCTCTCAGAGGCTTCATATACTTGAGATTTTTTCCATAGTTGTGTGGTAACGCACCAACCAGAGAAATCATCTAAGAATGTTACAACATATTTTGTATGTCTGAAGCCCTCTTTAGGGAATTCTTTGACATCAGAGTGAACAAGTTCAAATGGTTGTTTGGCTCTAGACTCTGATGATGGAAATGACTTATTTGTCATTTTTCCCTTTACACAACCAGTACAGATGCTTTCTGTTTTGGGTTTGATCACATTGGATGGCATATCTAATGCATCATTTTTGAAATGTCTTAAGGCTTCAGCACCAGGATGCCCTAATCATTTATGTCAGATGTGGTAAGGGATGTTTGGAGAATTATTCTCCATGGGTGGGAGGGTCACTTTTGATAGTAAATGTTTGAAGCCTGATACTATTTTGGTTTGTATCAGGAATAAGTTTGGATATAATCTGGATGTTTTTCCAGAGATGAATATCTCATTGTTTTTTCCAATGATTTTAATCCCCTCATTATTTCCCATGAAGGAGAGTCCTCCAGCAAGGAATTCTCCGAGGGAAAAGATTCGATGACCTAGTTGTGGTAGGTAATAGACAGGATATATCTTTGAGATGGTATCATTGTTCTTATCAATGCTGTGTTTGATATAGACTGTCCCTCAGCCTAATAATTTAACAACAGCTCCCTTTTCAGTGGTTTCGATAGAGATTGGGTGTCTCAAGGCTTCATAGTCAGTGAAGTCTTTTTTATTCATTGTGATGTGTACAGAGGCACCGGAGTCCAGTAACCATGGTGCATAATTTTTATTTGAGTAAATACTACATAACACAAGGGTTTTCATATGTAAACATTTGTCCATCATTTTAGGATTGAGTACAGCAAAAAGGGCTTTCAGGTGTCTTGGATTAATTCCTCAAAAAGGTAATCCATGCTGTTTTGTGTTAGTAGATTTGTTGTTACTGGGTGAGAGTACACACCTTTCGTCAATGATTGTAGTCAAGTCTTCAACTGTCTCTGCTTCTTTGTATGTCTCTTCAGGTTCTTCTCCAAGAGAGACAACGTTGTCCCAATCAACGACCACTTCAGGGTCGGGGATGGTGATGGGTTCTTGAGGGGAAGGTTCTGGAGTGAACTTTCACTTTTTTGTGACAGGGTAATCTTCTGTTGACTCAAGAAGAGGTTCTTCAGTGGTTTTAACCGACTGAATGGAGGGTTTTATGCCCATTCTGTGAAGCAAAGATATGGCTTCAGGGATGGTTTCCCAAGCGCCTTTGGTTGGGGTTCCCTGATACTTCTGTGGACTAGCAGAAGGTCTACTATCAATAGTAGATGCCATTGAGACATAATGGGGGACCATTGCAGAGGCTGCAAAACTCAGGATATGAGATGGTTCATCCTCATTTACTTCTTCAATTGCCAAACCAACTTTTTTCTTTGTTCAGCAACCTCCTTGGAATTTTCTTCCAGAGGAGGGTTTAGAGTCAGAGGAAGAAGGAGGAGACAGAGTGGTTGAGTCAGATTTTGTGTTGTCTTTTCCTTTTCCTTTCTTCCAGTTAGGATCTTTTTTCTTTTGTTGCACTCCTGAAATTTTGTTTATTTTAGGAGTGGGTTGTCTGAGAGTGGCAGTTCTGTGCCAATTGGTGATGAACATGACTTTGATTTTGTCAAAGTCGAGTTCCTTCATCTCGTTCTGGGAGAGATAAATGGATACGAGGTGAGGCCATTTCATTGAACCTGCATTTAAAAGTGTCATGGCTTGGTAAAATTTTGACATTTCTGCTCCTTGGGCTTTGAGGTGGGTGAAGAGTAAAGCCAGTTTCGCAATTTCTGCTTCAGGGTTTTGACTTCCTTTTATCTGAAATGCATAAATTTCTTGGATGTCTCCAAAAACTTGGGCACTTCTGGCTTTGTTGTATTTGTTTTCAAGATGTTTCCAAATTTCTTTGGCTGATGTGAGGTCTTTGATTTCTTTGATGATGGCATTTGAAAGTCTTTGTTTTATGGATCCCTTAGCGCCATTGTCAAGATTGTAATATTTGTCTTTAAGTTCTTGCCTTTTGAGCATGCTTTCCCAAGTTTCAGATGGTGGATCAGTGCTTCCAGATACCCTTGGGTTATAAGCAAAAGGTGTTGTCCTATTTGCTATATCTGGGAGTCCTTCAACAGTGATCAACTAATATCCTTGGAATTCAAGATAGGCCCTCATAGGGTATTCCCAGAGGGTGTAATTGGTTCCATCCATGATGGGGATATGGTCCATTTCAGATGTCTTGATATCATTCCCATTGCCATTCAAGGCATGCATGAAGCGATTTCTTTCTTCAGCTGATAGATGGAGACCAAAGTGGTTTAAGGCTCTTTCTCCTCCTATGATCCAAACAAACATTCTTCACCTTTCAACTGAAAGATAGCAGATTCTTTTGTTATGGGAAAGGATTCTGCAGGCCTCCAGTATATGTGTGGCTTCATTTATGTGTTCAAAAATGAACATGAATCATTGAAGAAGGTGGGGATCAGCAAAGATTGTTTCCTGTTGTTCCTCGGCCTGTCCTCTGGTACTCCAAAGATTGCGGTTTCCAATAAGCACATGGGTTAAATGGTTCCTTTCTTGTCTAGAAAGGAAGGATCTTTGTAGGGTGTCATGGAAGATTTCTCTTTCATGATCTGTAATTGTAAGGGATGTCTATCTCAGTGCTCAGGCAGTAAGCCGAAGACCAAGTATAGGACTCTCAAGGGGAGCGGCAATGGCGAGATGACCACCGCTTAGATAAGATATAGATATGCCTGATCACCAGGTAGAGCGATGCTCTAAGTAGTTACTCAGACAATGAGAGTGAGGTGAGAGTGGAGATGATACTTGTATTGAAAGCCTAGGGAATCCTAGGCAAGTAGCTACAGTTTATATACACTAAATGGTAGCTAAGGC
>KZ302371.1:0-16323 GCA_002554575.1 Amanita thiersii Skay4041 | reverse complement strand
ATGGGAGTCACTCGAATCAACAAAATGCCTTGCCTGAGTCGTAAGATTTATTTTTTTTGGGCACTGTTTGTCTCGCTTTTTTTTTTTTTTTTTTTAGAGGAGAGGAGAGGAGAGGAGGAAATTGCCGCTCTTTCTTGGCCTTTCTGGGCCGGCAGCCAGGTGGATGTGAAACAATGCAACCAAAAACAAAAAAACAAAAACGGCAAAACACAAGCCCAACTAGAGACATTGAATACAACCTTACGATCATTGCCAAAAAATCCTAGTTCGTCACACTCACCACATTGATTTTTTTTTTTCTCTAAAACTCTTCACTCTTCGATCAGTCATTCAATCTGGGAGGTTTCGGATAAGCCAACAAGAGACCTGTCGCATTGCGCCATTTTTATTTTTTTTTGGTTCATCGTATGTGTTTTCTTTTTTCCCTCTTCTTCGTCTTTCTATCTACGCAGCTCTTGTAGATGAACATGAATGGCTCAAACATCCCAGGCTGATTTGGACCAGATAGCGATTGTTAATATGTGTTTTATATACCGATCAAAAAAAGAAACAAGAGGGGAGGGGTGTAAAGGTTGACAGCTCTAAATATATGCCGTGGGGACTCACACGGCCTGGCCACATAATGAATGAAGGGGCGCAAAATGTCAGAAAACACATGCATGCATCGTTGTAGTGCGTGGTCTAGCAGCAGCACAAAGCACACATACTCTTCCTTCTTCCACTTCCCTCGGGGTCGTCCCCATATTGAAAATTCGATGCAAAACACTAATATAGCATAATGGCATATCAGGTCAACAGGGCAAAGGGTCGAGAGCACATTCTCTCTGGCTCGTGATTAAATGGAAGTGGACGACTGGCTAGCTGCCTTGGACTGCATGCACTTATACATTCAAGAAGTCATGTACCCATCGACACACACACATTATATTCACATATACTACTCGGCCCCAGGTTCTCCCATTCATAGACGGTAATTACCGAATCATTGCCATCAACATCGGCGACCTAGGATTACGACTAGTCATCCATAGACGTGCCAGTGGCTTTATCACATGGAGAGAAGGGGGGGGGGGAGGCGGAAGAAATGAAACGAATACGACTTGAATTAAAGCATGACGATAAATGGAAGCACTTCTGGATGATCTAGTGGAGCCTCTCGTACTAGTAGTCCAACTGCCTCGATGTGTATTCGTTTGCCACTTTTATTAATTCAAAATCCGAAGGTTCGGGTGGAGGTAGTGCATGGTCAAGTAGAAGGATGAGAGATGAGAGGAAAAACGCAGTTTATAATTTAGGAAAGCCAAGAGGTTGGCATGCAGGAGACACTCGCTCAGGGCAGAGCTCAAGCACTTCATGTATTGATATATCCGAGCTAAGGGTAAGCCACCTTGACATCCAGCATGACTGGAATGTGCGCAAGTTGTAGGCGTAGGTGCTGCTTGTCATGAACAAAGTTCACACTATAACTGAACTTTGGGTCAGTGACCTGCGAGTGGAGGGGAAATAAATTACCGCTCCCAGCTTCCACCTCTTTTCGGCCAGGTGAGAAGAATCGAGTCATTCCCCCCACAGGTCGTGCGCTATTACGGTATCAAACTTGCGCCGTGCCAAGAACCCCAGAACAAGGCACAAAAAGAAATATATATGCTGACCAATGATGCAGGAAAGCACCCGCAACTGGCAGTGCCAGTGCATGTGGCAAACGGCGTCGTTAGTATTGCAGCTACTACCACCACCATCACCTCCACCAATCAATCAACCAAACAACCAGCCTAGGGACAGCCAATAACAAGCTCAGCTGCTCGCGCGAATCTCCGTGAAATATATGACAGCTGTACCCATGGGGTTGACTCTCCAAACACCAGCGTGCATTTAGAGTCAAGGTGATTATATACATGTGTGGAGTAGGGGGGTGTTTAGGTGGTTGAATCAAGGACCGGCTCACCTTTTGTGGCTAGGGCTCAGTATAGTGCTGGCCGTTGACACACCTCAGAGGACGATTAGACGACAAAGAATCAGGAAGAAACGGAGGGTGCAGGAAGAGGTCGCCCATTAGCGTCTGCTGTACTAAAAAAAAAAAACCCTGTCATGTAAGCTCAGGATTGTGGGGCCAACCGGCTGGTCGGTATCTCGAATCCTCTCCTTCCTTTCTTTCCTGGCCTTAGGTTTGGGTCCTTTTGCATTTCAGAAGAGAAGTTCCAAATTTGCATTGAGGTAATCGGCCGGGAAACGAGGGAAAGGTAGTCGGACGCCCTAGCTATCTTTTGCATTTTGGACCGTGTGTCATTCTATCACAAGGGCATCCCCGACTGACTGATATATCGACAAAGGAAAAGCCCGTTCGTGGTATAGCACAAAATCAATCAGGAAGGTTCACATTGAATGAATAGATGGTCGATTTTTTTTTTGACGTGAATGAGAGCGGTCCGTTTAATGAATAAACCGAGGTAGATCAGTGCCTTTGTTCTCAAGTTTGATGGTCATGCGTGCCGTCCGCCTTGTTGCCCTCCTTCCCCCACCCAGTTGTAGTGGCCAACCTTCCCCTCTAGTTCAAGACATAAATAATTTGATGCTACAAATGACAGCACCTAAACTAGAAATAACTCACTCTGGATCTTGGATTGATAACATACAGGTGGTCAGCCACCACCAGTGGGTAGTGCACCAAAGCCTAATGGGGAAGCCGCTCGGATGGGAAATATTCACACGTAAGTAGATAATCACTAACTTCACAAGATTACGACAATTGTCTTTCATTTCTGAGCAATGAGAAGTAGACGCAGCTCATATCGACGTACTAAGATCAGTAGGCCCAACATGATTTCATTTAATGTGTACAACGAAATGCGGCCGTTGATGGAGTAACTAGGTGCTAGAACTGAGCGTTCTTATTTCAAATGCTGGGATATAGACTGCTACGCGACTCCCTTCCCTGGACCACAGTTAGCTCCGATTAAGATTTGGATTAAAGAGAAGATTCAACTTGATCTCAGAATGGAAGACTTTGCTCACATATGACAGCGTCAACAAGCCTTCAGGCGACTGAATCTAGCAGCAAACCTGTACCAGAAAGTTGGCGCCACGCGTATCAGTTCCCGGCTTTGTTTCGGGGCGTGCTGTTGTCCGAGTTCTTGCAGACCTTCCAAATTAGTCTGGATGAATCAATGATGTTTTTCTCACCAATGAACAGAAGTGTCACCCTCGGTCAGTCTTCCGATTCTAGGTTTGTCCGTTAAGTGATAGCCTAACCTGGACGTTTCTGCCCAGATACACCCATTCAACCAATCGACTCGGTTTGCCAAGCGCCGCCCATACCATGATCATATGTAGAATAAGGACGGAAAAGACCGTTTGGCAGCGAAAACGCTATTAGGAAGAAGCTAATTCTTCCCACCGTACCCTTTGCCCTTTTCCATTCAGAGGACAGCAGGCGTAGCTAGTATCGGAGAGGTAGCATTGATACCTAAGCCTACGTGGCAGAACCACGGTTCGTAAATCGCGGGAGAAGAAGGTATTATACCATGATACGCCAGAATATAAAATCGCTTCGCGCATCAAGGGGAGAGTAGTTCCCTGTTGCGTTCCCTCGGAGACGGCAGTTAGAATATTTAAACGAACTGGGCATCCCTGAACTATCGTGATAATTATCCGGAGAATGTATGGATTGACAGAGAAACATGGAGAAGGAGGTAGCTACCAATCAAAGCTGGCAAATTACTTGTGAGTGCCTAGATTGTAGTACAGGTCCATAGATGAGATAATTCGTGAAATGATGCCAATATGCAAAGAGCTAGCGATTGACTGAGTTAGCATTCAAGTTGACAATTTCCGTTGCGACCGGAGAACCGTAGCCGATAGCTGGTTTAATTCAACCTCTGGAACCAGAATGAAACTGCGTACTGGAGTTATCGTGAACTCAAGAAGTTGATTCATCTGATTTGAAACCTTGATTAGTTGCGCTGAGACGTTCTGCTGGTAAACATAGCCGGACCATGCAACAGAGGGTTGGGTTAAGGAAGCGCACTTGCAATAATAGAAAGTTTGGAAGTTCACCAGCTGAAAAGCTTCGTACCCTATATGGAGCAAGAAGGAGGTTGAAGTTCAAAGAGGCAGTTAGCATCATGAAAGAAGAATTAGGACAATGCCCTTCCCTGACAGAGAGTAGATAAAGCGATGACACGCACGTAACGTCATGGACATTCTCCAGATGAGGCGTTAGGAAGAAGGATCCGCCCAAGGGTTTTGTGAAATGATTGGACATGAAATGTTTGACTTAAGAACTTGCCGAGGTATACCAAACGCGTATTTAGTACAGTACGATACTATCGTTGACAAGAAATGGGACTGGTACCCAAAAATTCAGCTACTTGTCGTTCGGCTGTTAATATCCGGGCATGCTGTGAAGGCACTTGGCAGGTGATCACAGACAGCTGTTTTGGTGACTGCAAGGAGTGTAAGGTAAGGAGCGTGGGTAAACCAAGGAAGTAACTGACATCCCGGAACATGGCGCATATGTATGTCGACATCGCTACAGTCACTGAGGGTAGTCCTGGGGTAAGCTAGAATCAGTAGGTAGTATCATGGAATCAATGATATTCGGGTTATGTTGGTATCAAATGAGCTAGTGAGTTCCTCCTCCTCGGAACCAAGTCAAAGCCTGACATCGCTTTACGGAGTTTAAAACGCAAGTCACGTGACATGATATTGGGTTACATAATTACGTAAATGCCAGGAGATCACTGGAGTCGGAGGTGAATGGGGCGCGAGTTCTTGGCCGACCTACAACCTTTGCTTCTTGCCTTATTCCTTACAGGAAAATAAAAAATGACCGCTTCACTGGTTGTGGGGTTGATATGATGACGTAACGTCACACGAGTAACTCAAGCAGTCAAGAACCTACGCCGGCTGTCGTTTCGTTAACATTTGAGAGACGGAAAAATAAATACGGAATGACTGTAGGGATGTAGCAAAAGCTGCAAGACAAAAGGAAATTCATGTTGTCAAGCAACAAAAAACGTGGATGTCCACGTGGCCATGTGCGAAAAAAAAAAAAATTGCATCCGCCAAGTTGCCCCAATCACTCAGGGGCTTAGGAAATAAGCGCCTGCCTGTTGTTCGTCTGCCCGTTCTTCCCCTCATCCTTCTCTCCCAATTATCTTGTATATTCTTTCGCATACCTCGCACTGCGTATATTGACTGTCTTATCTTCCGTTTCTATCTCCTCTGACTAGTTTCAAAAGAGTGAACTATCTAGGACACAGCCCCACAAATCGCCCCCCTCCCCCTATCCACTCTAATGGTTTCTATTCACTCACTTGAACAAGTGGAGGAGACGGATGTTCACCACCTCCGCGAGCTAGAAGAGTCTATAGACCTGGTAAATATATTCTCTGTTTGACCTCTTCTGCGGCTCACATTTCTATGTCAAACCAACACGTCATATTCAAAAGGCACAGAATCTATTACAGACATCACAGACGCAGTCCCAGACAAGTGCCACGCACGATACTTCAACCCCTCGTCGACCCCTTACTCGGTCACAGACTGGCCATGCATCCAAACGCAAGCTCCAAGACGATAGTCCAGTGCGAGCCACTGCTACCAATGCAAGCTCGCAGCGCAAGAGGACAAAGGCCATGTCTAACTCTATGAAGCAAAGCAGTCAACCCGCTGACGATCCCGAGCAGACTGAGGACGAGCCAGCCCCTGAGAGCGCCACTCTCTCCGCGGTCGTGCCGCTTAGTCGTTCTGTTACACCAGCGCAGCAAGAGATAGCGGACAACAGATCTTCTGAACCCCTGTCATCTTTTAACAATTCTAGTGATGAGGCAAATGTTGTCCGTTGTACTCCGCGTTCACGCGTAGTTTTGCCTGTTCCCGTCCCCAATCTGACTAAGAAAAGCCGTGGCCGCCGTGTCCCCACCACCTCTTCACCTGATCTGAGCGGTAGCTCCAAGGATGAACGGCTGTATGTATGTAAAGTAGAAGGGTGCGGAAAGTGCTTCCATCGTGGTGAACACCTTAAACGACATATTAGATCAATTCACACCCACGAGAAACGTAAGTCAGGAGGTTAGCTTGCACTGACACATTTCGCTGAGTATCATTCACCCGCATTCAGCATTCAAGTGTACCTTCTCCATGTGCGAGAAATATTTCAATAGGCATGACAACCTACTCCAACATCTCAAAGTCCATCGAGAACCATCTAAGCAAGTTAACCAGGACTCTTTGAATTCCCTTAATGATGCCGATAACGATAACGACAATCATGATACCACTGAGAGAGTTGTTCCCGTCTACTCATCCTCATCCACAAGCTCTCCAAGTTCCTCGACTCATCCATCACTCATGACCTCCCCCTTCATGGATCATTACCAGTCCCGAATCAATACTCTTCCTTATAATACCTCTGCAAGGTTTTCTGTATCAACAAACTTGATGGATTACTCATACCCACAAACTATACGTGCAAATTTAATATCGACTGCTACCGAGTCTCCTAGCTTTTCCACCAGCATGGCCGTGTCTTCCATCCGTACCGAAATTCCTACCACGCAATTGCTTCAAGCCACCAAGAGAGCTCTTAGCTAAAGAATACCTGTTCACAATACCACATCACTAATCGCCAAATACCTCTGGTAATAATTCTCACCTGCCGAAAATCATTGCTTTGACATTGCTCTGTGCTTCCTCGGCAAGTTATTGTTTACTTTTTCACGATGCGTCTTTGCTGCTATATTCTCATGTTGTAGGTACATATATGCGTTACATATCCAGTATACCTCCCTTTTACTATTATCTCCTTGTCACTGAATACGGTTGATCGCGGTGTATAGGTTCACCAATACCCTCCTCCCTTTGTTATGGCTGGTACATCATGGACGACTGACATATAATACATATCAATATACTACACTCTCATTTTGAGAGTACATCATGTTTGGATAGCAATCTTCCCAATCGCGTATCCCGAACAAATGCATCATTTAATTATCCTGTGCTTTTTCTCTTCTCTTCAGTTATTATTTAACTCCTGAACTCTTGAACAATGCAGCGGATGTCAAGGAATGGTAATCACAACTATTCAAGCTTTATTATATAACAGTCGCAGTGAAGTATCAACTAACCACCCTCAAAACGATCAGCACTAGAAAACACGGCTTGGGAACAACATGAATTGGATGTTAAATTTAGCCCTCAAGCTCGCAATCCTTTCCTCGTAGCCGTTCTCGACTAGCGGATCGTTTTGAATAATCACATATTTAAAAGGCGTAATAGCTTTTGCCATTCCGCCTGTGATTGCATTCGAGCGCTCCTCTATCGCTTCCAACATTTGACAGATATTAGTGGTGCACTTGTAGGCTAGGATGTACTCAAGCTTTGGTCCGAGCTGGCCATTTGATAGTCTAGAGGCGGCGTTCTCGCTCAATGTGGATTTTCCGTCCAGGTTCACGTGGCGCAACGTAGGAGTATCTTCTAGGAGCCTATCCAAAGAGATAGTGTTGTATGTGTGGCATATATGTATCATGTGTAGTCGGCAGAAATTTGAACGGTGTGCCATTAGGGAATATGCATCATGATCCCAATAGACCAAAGCATTACTCCCTGCCCAGCCTCTTCGTATGTGCAATTCTCGAAGGCGGGGAAGAATAAATGATTGAAGAAGTGGGCCGAGGTTCACATCCCACCCTGTTGTTTGGAGTGTTAGGTGGCTCAAATGAGGCAAATAAACGTCTTCTATTAGCTGCCCTCCGAGGTCATCTTTGCTTATATCCAGATCGCAATGTTCAAGTGAGATGCACTCCCTCAGGCCTTGCGATATGATGGAGAACGGCAAGGAGATGTTCAGGTCAAGATAACGTAGGTATTTCCACGAAGGGAGGTCGAGAAATTCGAAGGGCCAATGGCAGCCCTTAATTATAAGGGACTTGAGACAAGGAAATCTGTGGCGGAGGGCCACCACACAATGTTCACCACGACCATTGTGACTTCCAAGGAAAAGATGCAATTCTTGGAGTTCAGAAACCAGGTTATCGGAGAGCTGCGAGAGCAGCCATTGGAGTTGGGCTGGCATAACATACAATTTGAGTTTTTTCAAGCGGTGTGGGATAACAAAAGTTTCCATGATGTTCTCAAATGTCGGATTGTTGGATTGAATGCAGCTGGTGGACACGGACATGAAGAAGTTGGCTGCATGAGAAAGCCATAGTTTGGATCCTGGAATTGTTGCGACATGAGAGCTTATATAAGCGATCCCCATGTCTGTCCACAGCTTCGTCGTGCTGAGTGCAATCCGCCGCCACTCAGAACAAACTTGTGCGAGGATATACGCAAACGGCTGCCTTCGCAGAGGGAATACTACTTGCTCTGCACAAAGAGTGAATATACAGCGCATGACGTCGTCTGGAAGCCTCTGTTGGCTTTCGGCTCGCTCTAGTACGGGCTGGCCCTCTTTGCTCCAGGGCAGATAACTCCGCTGCCAATCTAATTCTGCCGGATTGCCATTCACTTTGAGCACTAGTTTCCCAGCATCAGCAAGGGAATTTAGGAACAGCTTGCTTTCATCAACATATCTTGTGGGGCGACCTGATAGAGCAACTGCCATGTTTATCTGTCTGAATTCATTCAGGGTGGAGGTACGTTGGTGTTTATTCGAAACACTTACAAGCTAAGATCCTGGATGAACGTCGAAGTTCAGAACCCACTGGGCAATTGAGTTGACGGCACTGTGACGGGTGGTTCCAGCGCTAGCAGCCAGCATGTCGATTAATCGGCCCTGAAGCGCGTGGTCGCCTGCTATATCTGTTCAAGTCCTAGGCTTTACCCCGTGTATGTGCTGTCATACACTGACTCTGCAATAATGCTCGAATGCGATTCCTACCACGTCGTTCGTATGTCACGTTGCTGCGAATCAGCTGGTCCTTCTTTTGAGTGTTGCATGCGTGATATGATGCTTCTTTTGAGAACAGTATGCAGGTGAGGTATTTGCAGTGTCGTACTTGAAGGGTAGGTGGGTCACTCTGGTTCGGTAATAGAATGTCGACTTGAGAAGTGCTGGTACGATCTGATGTGTGTTGACGGTACTGCGGTGACCAAACACAAGTCCACTAGATGCGCGGGGCTCTGTGAGCCGGATGTGACACTACTACTACAACCATCAACTTCATACATTCCTCCAATGAAGTCTTGTATTCCATCGTTATCTGCTTCCACTCTGTGATTTCAAAAGGTTGAAATGTAGATGTTATATTCAAGCATGCTTATTTTCTTTTTTTTTGATGACAGATTCTGCGCACCTGATCTCACAAGACCCAACCATTTCTGGAAATGGTGGTCAGAAAGGTCCAGTTGGTCATTCTCCTTTCTTGCTTCATGTTTTATCTGTTGGTTACAAGCATTTACGACCACTGTTGTCCATGTGTCTGCATTAGGGCTGGCCAAATACAATTGAATACAAAAAAAAAACATATTTTATTCTAATCATAATTGGGAGACATAGGAGAGGGTCTGTAAGTAATTGTAAAGTTAATGTAATGTAATGTAATGCATTTTAATCATAAGTACTGATATTTAATGAGAGTTAATTTTCTCAAGGTAGTGAACACTATTTCTGAGGTTGCCCTTGAGCCATTCCTTGACAATGACTGTCTTAGAAGCCAAGTCAGCAGTCATTGAAGAATGTGCATCCTGTTGAAATTATACACTCACAAATAATTGAAGACATCTGTCAATAATGCAGATAAAGGATCATTGATTAGATGATGGAAAAGATGATGTACATTGTTAGAAGCTCACTATGTTTACCCAATGCCGCAATCCAACAATCCTCAAGTGTCACTCTGAATCATTGAAGAGAGATAGATGAGAGACAATGAACTTTTGTATAGTTTACACAGTGAGGTAAACTATCAAAGAGCTAAGGGAACAACTACTACAAACAGCGAACTTGAAGAAAGGATAAAGTAAATGCTAAAGAAGAGAATCGAACCAACGACCTCTTGGGAGTTACCCGAGATGGCCGAGGCTGATAAGATAAGATAAGAAGAGGTGCGCACTTAGACGGGTGCTAATACAAGCATGCGTCTAAATGGGCGTCAATAACGGATGAGGGAGATAGTGAAGGGAAAGAAAGAAAAGTAGAAGGAAATAGAAATGAATTATATTCTGTCATAAGCAGAATTAAGTCATCATGAGTCACACTGACTCACTCTGAATCATTGTGACTCATATTAACATGACATGAGAACTATCTCACAGTTGACATGACATGGGAACATAATTTGTAAGGGACATCTATCTTAGCACTCAGGCAGTAAGCCAAAGACCAAGTATAGGACTCTCAAGGATAGTGGCAATGGTGAGATGACCACTGCTTAGATAAGATGTAGATATGTCTGATCACCAGGTAGAGTGATACTCTAGATAGTTCCACAGACAATGAGAGTGAGTTGAGAGTAGAGATGATACTTGTATTGAAAGCCTAGGGAATCCTAGGCAAGTAGCTACTGCTTATATACATAAAGTGGTAGCTAGGGCGAACTAAAGAAGTGTTACGAATCCTTTTAATTCTTTTCCTTTTATTTCATTTTCCTTTTCTTTTCCTTTCCTTTTCACCACTTTCCTTGATGCCGTCTAAGCGCGCGCTTCCATTAGCGCTCAACTAGACGCGCGCCTTTCGTTAGCGCCCATTTGGGGTCATCGGACATCTCAGATGTCTCGGGTAATCCCAAGAAGGTCCAGAGTTCGATCCTTGCTATGGTTATTTCTTTTATTTGAGTGATACTTCTGCTTGTGTATATAGTTGTTTATTCCTTAGCTCTTAGATAGTCTACCTCACCGTGTAGTCTACAGGAGTTGTCCTCTTCCTCTATAAAACCTTTCTTCTCTCTCTCTTTGCATCTCTGGAGTGACGCTTGAGGGATAGTCGGATCGCGGTCTTGGTTAATCAGTGAGATTCTGACATAATCTAAGAGCTAGCAATCCTCACCCGTTGGAACGTCTCCCCGAGACTCATTTACCTATCACCTCCATAGCACGCTTGTGCTCCCCGCTTCACTTTTTATCTCAGTAACGGAGGGTGTCCCTCATCCAAGGCACCCCACACCGCGCAAAGCCTAATCACAGGCTCCAACAACCTACACCTCGCAGCCCAGTGCTACTATTCGACCGTGTCCCATTGTTGTCAGTGGAGATAGACTGAAACAACTCACAGAGTATGTTGGATCTTGTCTAGGTGTAGACTCGTGATTCTACCCTCTCCGAGTGAAACCCTCATTCATTCGTTGCCCAGCGCGCCTTCGACCTCAAGGTTTCCCTTATCCTTATCCATCTCCCATCACTGAAGTGACAGACTAGGGTCGCGAGCCCGTCACACAGTACTACTAGTCACAACCATCCCCTTACCACCCCCTTTCCTCATTCCTCATCATGGATCCTCTCCTCTTCGCTCTACTACCCTTCTACTACCTTTTCCGCATCATATTTTTCCCACTTAGAATGATGGTTGGCGGAGGTACCGGTGGTACCTCTGAACCCGGTTGGACCCTCGAGGCAGCGTTCGCTCAAATTCAACAACTTCTGAATGCGGTGAACACTCTCCAACAGACAATTGCGCAACAAGAGCAAACGATCGCTCAGTTGCAAAACCAGCCAACCCCCCCTCCTCACGGTTCCCAACCCCCTCGTGGTCCGAAAATGGCCACACCACCTCTTTTCGATGGCTCTATGGCAACCTGTGAAGCGTTCATTAATGCTTGCAGATTGTACATCTCAGCGAAGCCCCACGAATTCACTACGCTGCAAGTGAAAGTTACGTGGGTATTAGGATTTATGCAGTCAGGGATGGCACAACTTTTTAGGGATCAATTCATGGTCTACATGAATTCGCCGGCCTTTTGAACTCAATATTTGGAGTCAAATGAACCTGATCCAATTGAGTTATTATACGCAGATATTTACAAGGCTTTTGGCGACCCTAACAAGCAAGCGACGGCGATCCAGGAGATCACTACCATCAAGCAGGGTACGAAGTCTGGAGAAGAGCACATCCAGGCTTTCAAACAGTGTTACATGAGGTCAGGATACAGAGAAACTGCGGGCATACATGAATTTAAGAGATCCTTAAATTCACCCTTACTCGACAAAATAATGGCAGTCCCGGAACTACCTCAAACCCTCAAAAAATGGTACGACCTCGCAGTTAGACTGGATCGACAATGGCGACAAGCCATGGCCGAAAAGAAGATCTTCGCTGGTAAAAGCGGAAAAGGGGACTCGGGGTCAAATACCGGTAATAAAGTTAACCAACTGGTACAACAACCACGTCAATCAACCAGACCCCCTGCTCCCCCGGTTGGAAATACTTGGCAGAACCGAGATCCGAACACGATGGATGTAGATCGCGCTCAATCTCAAAAACGATGCTACAATTGCAGGCAAGTCGGTCACTTCGCCCGTAACTGCCCCCAACCCCGCCAAAACCAGACAAGATTGATCGATGCATGGAACGGCAGTACGGATGCCGAGAGAGAGGATATGCGGCGGATGATGGAAGTGAGCAATGCGGGTGCTGCTCAGGCGGGAAACAGCGGAAATAGTGCACAGGCTAACACAGGACCAAGTTCGCAGATGGGTTTTTGGTCTACTCAGTGAACGACTCTGACTCACTGGGTACCTCATGTAGATACGTCGACTCTTGTGTAAACATAGATTATGTTCTACAGGACAATACACATCTTTTACATGCAATCAGGAGTGAACCAATAAGAACTAAATCCTCTGGCTTAAAAACTTGGACTGGTCCTTGGGTACTTAGACGTATCTGGAACGAAAATATTGAGGAAGGAATTCGCACCCTAACTCAATATACTCACAATAGGAGAATGTCGGAAATCTCAGCAGAATTGGTACATCAATTGAATAAATTGTCAGAGAAGGACGCTCTTCAAGCAATTTATCAATTGAAGGAAAAACCTACAATTATTCAAGCAAATGGTACCAACCAAATCGACATCCCCTGTGTGATTTCAACTACCAATACGTCTGAAACCTTCGCAATAAAGGCACTATTAGATAGCGGCTGCACAGGATCGTGTGTAAACTCGGAATTCATAGAACGACACTGAATAAATACTCAGCCATTACCTCAACCAATACCAGTTTATAATGCAGATGGGACTCAAAACATCGGAGGATCCCTAACACACACTGTAAAACTGAGAATGAAAATCGGTAATCATCAAGAGGTCATGGATTTCGGTGTCTCCAACCTTAGCAAAAACAAAATATTCCTCGGCTTCGACTGGTTAAAGTATCATAACCCCAAAGTCGACTGGAAAGAAGCTAAGATTGAGTTCTCGCGCTGTCCTGGTGCATGCCAAATGGGTTCAGAGGTGGAGGAACCTGAAGATGAGTTGGAATATCAAAAGTGGGAAGAACTAGATGAAGGGGACAGGTTACTGGCCGTCCATGTAGGACCAGAAGAACTATGATATAGGGCATTCCAATCAAAGGCAAGCCAGTTGGCGGAACAAGCCTATGTTCCAAAAATGAGCCGAAACTTACAAAACAAAATACCTTCATATTGCCTCCCATATCGTAAGGTTTTTGAAAAAGAGACATTCGATGAATTGCCACCAAGGCGTCCTTGGGATCATGCCATAGAATTAATTCCCGAGGCCAAGCTGCTTGACTGTAAGATATACCCTCTAAATATTGAGGAGCAACGGCAATTAGATGAATTCTTAAAAGAAAACCTGGAATCTGGTCGAATCCAGCCTAGCAAGTCACTGATGGCATCTCCCTTCTTCTTTGTCAAAAAGAAGGACAGCTCCTTACATCCTGTACAGGATTATAGGAAACTCAATGAGATGACCATAAAGAACCGATATCCGTTACCCCTTATTAGCGAATTAATCGATAAGCTGTCCAAAGCAAAATACTTCTCCAAAATGGACATCCGCTGGGGGTATAACAATATTTGGATAAAGGAAGGTGACGAGTGGAAAGCTGCATTCAGGACGAATCGGGGTCTATTTGAACCTCTAGTAATGTTCTTCGGATTGACTAACTCCCCGGCAACATTTCAAACGATGATGAATGACATCTTTCAAGTTGAAATTGCCGAAGGATGGATGGTTGTCTACATGGACGACATCCTTGTATTCACCGAAGACATTGAGGAACATCAGAGATGCGTAGCGCAGGTATTGGCCAAACTCGAACAACATAAACTGTCATTAAAACCAGAGAAATGTCAGTTTGAACAAACAGAAATTGAGTTCCTAGGCCTGATTATCTCGCAAAACATGCTTCAAATGGACCCGATTAAGGTCAAAGGTGTGACAGATTGGCCAGCGCCCACTTGTAAGCGGGAAGTCCAACAATTTTTAGGCTTCTGTAACTTCTACAGATGCTTCATTGAAGGATTTGCCAAGTTGGCGAAACCGCTTACTATTCTAACCGGAAAGACAAATTGGACTTGGGAGAACACACAGGTCGAGGCTTTCAAAGCACTAAAAGCTAAAATCACCAGTCGACCAATCTTAGCAATCCCCAACTCTGAAGGTCAATTCCGGGTAGAAACGGACGCGTCCGATTTTGCCTTGGGAGCGATCCTTTCTCAACAACAAGACGATGGTTTATGGCAACCTGTGGCTTATATGTCCCATTCATTAAGTGATGCCGAGCGAAACTACGAAATCTACGACAAGGAAATGCTCACCGTTATGACAGCCTTCTATGAATGGTCACAATACCTAAAGGGAGCCAAGAAACAGGTAGAGGTCTTGACCGATCATCAAAACCTCACCTATTTCCGAAAACCACAAAATTTAAACCGTCGTCAAGCACGTTGGGTGTTGGATCTCCAGGAATATAACTTCTCCATCAAACACAGACCCGGAAAGGCCAATACGAAGCCCGACCTTCTCTCCAGACGAGCCGGTCATTCAAAAGGATTGAATGACAATGAGAATATCATCCTTCTAAAAGACAATTTGTTTATCCGGATCTTCGATGATGACAGATTACTGAATGAGTTAGAACAAAAGATATTGAAGATTAACAAAAGGCAATGGGATAAACAAGTTGTTGAAGGGCTTCAACAAAGGTCTTCCGAGTACGCTGTATGAGATGGAATTGTATTCTGGAAAGGCAGGGTCTATGTACCAGTGGACAAGAAAATCCGGGGTTCAATTATCGAAATCTTCCACTATCAACCAACAGCTGGACATGCAGGTGTCGCTAAGACACTAGAATTCATCACCAGGAACTACTGGTGGCTGAACATGCGAGCTGACATAGAAGATTACATTCGAGGGTGCGACAAATGTGCTAGAAACAAACCAAATCGCCAAAAAAGAAATGCACCTCTCCACCCAAATGAAATACCCCCAGAACCTTGGCACACAATTAGCATGGACCTCATCAGACCATTACCTGAATCGAAGGGATACGACGCAATCTTGGTGATCGTGGATCGATTTACCAAAAAGGCTTATTATCTACTGACCAACACTACGATCACCTCTCTTGGAGTAGCAACACTTTATCGAGATCATGTATTCAAAGAACATGGTCTACCCAAGAAAGTAATAAGCAATCGTGGATCCCAGTTCATATCAGGTTTTATGAGGGAATTGTATAGAGTCCTAGGAATCACTGGAAACTATTCGACGGCCTTCCATCCACAAACAGATGGACAAACCAAATGGGTAAATCAAGAACTAGAGGAATACCTGCGCATGTACATTAACAATCAACAAGACAATTGGGCAGATTGGCTCGCCATCGCCCAATTCTGCCATAACGATAGAATTCACAGCACAACAGGATTCTCCCCGTTCATGATGAACAATGGCCGCAATCCCCGGAAAGGATTTGAGAATAGTTTCCCCATGAAACATCAAACGGTATCGGACTTCTTGGAAAAGATCAAACAGGTACACGCTCAGGCGACAGTTGCGCTTAACAAGGCCAACCAAAAAATGAAAGCGCAATACAATTCTCATAAGAAACCAGAGATCGAATACCCCGTTGGATCCCAGGTTCTACTAGACGGAACCAACATTACAACTAAACGCCCCTCCAAGAAGTTAGACGCCAAATTCTATGGACCCTTCAAGGTAAAAGCGAAGGTTGGAGAAGCATCATACAAACTCGATCTTCCACCTAGTTGGAAGATACACAATGTATTCAACCAATCTAAGCTCAAACCCTACCACAAACTGCAATTCCCAAACCAACACACACCTATCCGTCCCCCTCCAGAACTAGTCGATGGCGAGAAAGAATGGGAAGTGGAAGAGATTATGGACAGCC